>JAFFZR010013764.1:0-21839 GCA_018397195.1 Lethrus apterus | reverse complement strand
GACGATATACAGGGTGTTCCATTTAAAATAACAAAGTTGTATAACGTACAGGCAAAACTAAACACCCTGTATATTTCAGAATAATTTTATGGTGTAGAGTACTTGACTCCAAACAACTTTTACTTGAAACATTTTTTAATAAAGTGAATAGGTAAGACGTAATAGACCGACCCCAGATAGTTGGTACACCCGGTATATTAAATTAGTGTCCGAATAATAATGAATATATCTGTTGCAATTATAGCATTTTTGTTTGATACTTGAAGGACTTATGCCCTATTTGCTTTTGACGTTTTAAATTTCTGAAATATTTTTTATGGAGCAAGAGGTATTCCCTCTTTACTCCAGAAAGCTCAAATTAAATAATTTTTATCAGATCAATTTTATCTACTCTCGATAATCACCACAAAATGAAAATTTCCTACATTTTGAAGGAAAGTCCTCTCAATACGATAACGTGGAGAGGATCATGTGGCGATTAATCTGCTTTTAAAATACTTCTCGTTTACTAGTTGATACAATACATATAATTAATGAATAAATAACCAATAATTTGCATTTAAAAAGAAAATGTATTTAAGAAAATACAATCAACTAACTACTAAATAATTAACAAATTACAAAATTGTAATTTTGAAACAACTTTCCAACATTTTTTTAAACACGTGTGTTTGATCGTGTCTACGTCGTGCGATATCTCGACAATGATTCGAAGAATTTCAGTGCGGACGCGAGAAGAAAATAAATTCACCGTAATGAACGGAATAATGCATCAAGAGGGCCGATGAAAAGCCGAGAGTACGGTCAAATGGAAAGAAAAGAAATTCGTCCGCCTCGCCTGTGCCTTACTGTTGCTTCCGCAGCTTAAAAGCTCGAGCGCTTTTGTATTAATCTCGGTACTATTGGTTATGATGAAAGAGGAGCGGCACAACTTTTGCGAACAGACTTCAAAAATGTTCGTTATTGATTTTATTGATTCTTGAATTTATCTGACATTTTCGTTCATTATTGATTTTATTGATTTTATTGATTCTTGACTTTATTTGCCATTTTCTTCACATTCTGATATCGTCAGATTTAGCTTATATAGTGATGGACTCGGAGATTTAAAAAAATATGTTTTTTTGAAAGTTCTAAATTTGGGCAAATATAGAAGGTAAAATACAATTTTGGGAAAATTTTGAAACAAAAGAATCAAGAGATTTAAAAAAGTAATTATCTTTTTTTGAAAGTTCTAAATATGGACAAATTTGGAAGGTAAAATACAATTTTAAAACTTATGTTGGCGATTTGAAATGTGTATTTTTAAGTGGTGTGTACGACTGAATAAACCTGAGACTTCAAAAAAAAAAAAAAATCAGATAACTTTTTTACTGATTTATGTCAATTGAAAATTTTGAAACAGAAAAATCAATCCAACGCAACACATTACTAAAGCTAAATAAATCTATCAATTGACATTTTAAAAATCCCCCTTTGCAGGATTAAAAATACATATATTAACTGTTAAAAAATATAAAGCTCTAAATGAATTAAAGCAGTGAAAAAAAAATTGAATACAAACCAATCTAACACAAAAAAAATCAAAGCTGAGAATTTTTTTTTCGAAATTGACGCTCTGAAAATTTAGGTCATCTAATCCAACATAAATCAGTAAAAAAGTTATCTGATTTTTTGTTTTTTTGAAGTCTCAGGTTTATTCAGTCGTACACACCACTTAAAAATACACATTTCAAATCGCCAACATAAGTTTTTCAATGTTGGTCAATTAGTATCGAGCGATATAAAGTGGTTCAAGTTGAAACAAAACTTTATCTCACATATCAATATTAATTGAATTTACCTTGTATTTAAATTTTCACAATTTTCTCTTCAACTTTCCTTAATTTTTTTTTTTTGAATAACCCAACCTAATTCAACTTTAGTGTTTATCTAAAACCGTATAATAAAGACCGCTTCGTATGAATAGCGAACGTCATTACATACTTGAATCTCCGGATTAAATTATCGAAAAGTGGATTCATTTGAGATTCTTAAATTCTTCATCGCGGTCATTTGGGTCGAGAGTTGGAAGTATTTTTCCACTTAAAACGGCGCTCACAATGGCGTAAGTGTTGACGTGCGCCTGATGAATTATCCAGGATTTTACTACCCAAATCCCAGCGGACACGCATTTCATTTTATGGCCACTCCAATTTTTATACGAAAAAAATAAAAGAACGACGATCGTTTCAATTTATAAAGCTGTGGATTTTATGTGTTTTTCCTTCGTTTGTTGTCGTGTTCATTTGTTATTTTTAATTTTAGAGGTTTTAAACGACGCCATCTTCGATGAGGATCACGATGAAATGGTGGTCGTCAAAGACATAGAAATGTTCTCGATGTGCGAACATCACTTGGTACCGTTTTATGGAAAGGTGTCCATTGGTTACCTGCCCTGTGGAAAAATCCTCGGTTTGAGTAAATTGGCTCGGATAGTTGAAATATATTCAAGACGTCTCCAAGTGCAAGAAAGGCTCACAAAACAAATTGCGCTCGCCGTAACCAAAGCGGTTCAACCTGCAGGTGTCGCCGTCGTCGTCGAAGGAGTGTAAGTAATTTATACGCAAATTTATGTTGTCGGTGCTAATTGAAAATTGTTTTAGGCACATGTGTATGGTTATGAGGGGCGTGCAAAAAATCAACAGCAAGACGGTGACGTCGACCATGTTGGGTGTATTCAGGGACGATCCGAAAACGCGAGAAGAATTTTTAAACCTGGTACATTCAAAATGAACGAATCGGTTTATTCCAATTTAAATGAATTTAATTTTTTAGATACGAGTTAATTAATTAACACAAAAAATCCATGTACAAATCAGAGGTTATCTCCGTTGATGTGTACGAACATCAAGCAACAAAAATTATTATTAGATAATTTTATAGCCTATTTATTGTAAAATTGTACTTATTTTTGTAAATGTTGCTGATTTATAATATAATATGGTAATCTAAGTAACGGACCACTGTCGTAATATTAAAAAAAAAACGAAATATATATATATATAGGTATATGTATATATATATACATATATTAATATTAAGGTTGTTGATTTGTTGAATATATAATGTTATTATGATGACGATGCCAAGTTTCGAATATGTACACTATTTTATAAACGTTTCTTACGATTTTGCAACTCTGTGATAAGCACGATGAAAGTTTCGTTAATAAATTCTTTTCTACGTGTATAACACGCGTTTATCTCATCTGTTTAATTATAGGAACATACAAGGTGTTCGCTGTAAATATTGTTAATTTAAAAATTTTGACTTTGCTTCATTTAAAATTATTATTATTTAATTATACAATTATTATTATTTAATTATACAATAATTTGTTGAATTCGATGTACTGTTAATATATATACGAACTTTATTGTGACAATCTATTGTAACGTGGGGCACAAATATAATAAATGAAAAATATGAGACTTTTTTTTACATCTAATCAGTTGGCGTTCGATAAAATATACCTCCATAATTAATACCTAAGTATAAGGCTTAAGATTTAATAATAATTAGTAAATACGCTGGCCTGTCCTTAGGCTACTTACGTTAGGTTGTCATGTATTCTTTTTATGTTATCTTTATTGTTTATTTATAGATATGGTGGCTGTTAGTCCTACAATAAGGGCCGACGAAACGGCTCCTATTGAAGTGAAAGTCGAACCTACGAAACTATCATTTGAATTGAAACCTCACAATGTTTCCATTATATATACAGCTATGTAGCAGGTTCTGCAATTGATGATATAAAATAGGAAAATCAAATTTTAAAGTTAGAATATTGTCATGAAGTTTGATCATTTTGTGAAAGGAATATTTGTTGTATGACGTAAATGGTCCATATTTTTCCTTATTTTTAGTGTTAAGGAATTAATTACAAACTAATTTTTTATACCAAATTAAAATCATGCTGTTCTTGATTTTTAACCCCTCCGCACTATAAAATAACTGTAAGTATTATCTGCGAAGCTAAGAACGTGCTACTAGCATTACAAGTTACACTGATAAACGTATTTGAAAATGACAGTATCAGCAATGAAGAAAATAACAATTTGCAAGAAACACATTGGTCTACAAATTCAACAATGCTCCTTACTAGACTTGTTGAGAAGAATTGTGCGAAATATGATATAGAATTTAAAAAAAAAAAAATGTTAGAAAAATAATTTTTTTGTGCTAAGTTTGTATTTGAATCAAATCACTAATAGAAACAATCAATAGATGGCGCTAATCGAACGACGCCCGAATGCTCAAATTTAAGAAAGATGTGTAAATTAACGATATTTATAATAAATGCATCATATTTCGGTTATATATTGTTTATTTATATAGTATCTATGCTATTAAAATTTTTTATATATACTGACTATTATGTTAGTAATAATTAATAAAATATCCTGTCAACAGATGGCGAAGCCTTTGCACATAAAATATCAAATAGAAAACTTATTTTGCAAATAATTTAACAATTAAAACTGGTTGAATTAAGCATACAAAACATAACAAACAGCAATTAGTTGAAAATATTAGAAGAATATTTCAGATATTTGGATTCGTTAAAGTGATACGCGCGCCCCCTACAACGTGTCTGCGTCTGCAACTGATGTGTTCTTATAGGTTATGTTTCTCTTGTTTATATTTTACATAAAATGGAAAAAATAAGTCAAAAGGAATATTTAAAGAAATACTTATCGATTGGCAAGGATCCCAACAGAAAGAAAAAGCGTTCGAAGAAACGCGCCGGAATATCAGACAGGTATCGTTTCCTATCTGCCTCAAACATATAAATAACGCAATGTTTCAGGGTGAAAATTATAGATGATGATTTAGACGCCGCGACTTTCAACCAAGCCGTCGAAGAAGACTTACAGACGAACGAGGATGCTCCGCAAATCGTCGGTGTGATAGACGACAGACCCATGGCGTTACTTCTGGATGATTTCCGTAAAAGTGACAAATGGAAACCGTTGGGGCCGACGGAAGAATTCGAATTGCCGGAGAAATATCGTTCTGTGAAAAGAAACGATTCTGAAAGTATTAAACGTGAATCCGTTACACAAAATTCGCAAGAGCAACTGTCGGGTGATATGAGTCCACCTAGAAGGAGGAGAAGAGATAGCGACGCTAGTCCACCACGGAAACGAGATTATGATATTAGTTCGCGTGATAAACGAAGAAATGACGATTTTAGTCCTCCAAGAAAAAAGAAATATGATGACTATAATCCAGCTCGAAGACATCGTAGTACTGATACATATCGAAGGAACACAAATTCATCACAAAAAAGAACCTCTATCGACGTATCCCCAGTTAGACGAAGCAAAGATAAAAGTAGATCCTCATATCAAAGCTCTACTAAAAAAATGATAGATGGAGATGTAAGTCCACCACGAAGATCAAAGGAATTTGACAATCCTAGACATAAAAGTAAAGAAGATAATGGTAGAAGAAATAAAGATGGTGATGTATCTCCACCACGAAGATCAAAAGAATTCGACAATCCTAGACATAAAAGTAAAGAAAACAACGGTAGAAGAAATAAAAGTAGGTGGGACTCGAGTCCACAGATTGAACATTCCAACATCAGTCAACATTCGCCGAGTCACATCCAATTACAAGAAATTAAAAAGGAACCAGATACACCTAAAACCACCAAAATGTCCGATGGTAAAAGCGCCGGTTTACGAAATGCAGAAGAATTGATACGAGAAACGCAGATTTTCAACAAACGCGAAGATGAGATGTTTAAAAATATGTCGGCTGAAATATCCGGTGTAAACGCCAAGCCAGTGGTCAGGGATAAAAAGACGGGGAAAATACGAGATCTTAAAAAAGAAGCTGAAGAAGAAAAAAAGAAAAAGGAAAAAGAAAACGAGCATAAAGCAAAATATGACAGATGGGGTAAAGGGCTGAAGCAAGTCGAAGCGTACGATGAAAAAGTCAAAGAGGATCTACATGAGATGAATAAACCTTTAGCGAGATATGCAGATGATGAAGACTTGGAGAAATACTTGAAGGAACAAGAACGCGACGGTGACCCTATGTTGGCATATATAAAGAAGAAAAAACGGGTAAAAGAGATCATCGAAGGAAAACCAAGTAAGATTCTTGTTGTTTTTATGGAATGGTTTGTACGTTTTATTTTTCAGTGAAGCCACAATTCGAGGGCGAGTTCATGCCAAATAGATATGGGATAAGACCAGGACATCGGTGGGATGGTGTTGATAGATCGAATGGTTATGAAAAGAAATATTTCGAGGTGCTAAATTCTAGGAACGCGCAACAAGAAGAAATCTACAAATGGAGCACAGAAGATATGTAAACTTATAAATAATTTTTATCGATTAATTCATGTATATTAGTTGTAAATATAAAACTTGAAAAAATGTCTTTTTTTAATTTAATCCCAAGTTTAAATTTAAGAATTAATTAAAAATTAATGTAAATTGCCAACCGTTATAATTTTAGGACGTGACCTTTGTTTAATATTCGTTTTAAGTTGTAGGAACTGAGCATGCGCGCCAAAATTGTAATTTAAATATTTAAGCTAATCAAATGAATGTTAAATACTCGCGGTTGCCAATAAAGAAAAGTTTAGAATAATTTTATTTAAAAAAAAGTAATTTCTAAAACAAAAAACCCATTTTAGTTAATAATAATTCTAAAAATAAACAAATATTGCGACGCCATCTTGTGGTTCGACGGCATTTGCGCGTTGATGTTGGAGATTGGCGAGTGCCTTTTGATACGGGATCGGCGTCACCTACTGCGTTTTTCTGTCGCGTCATATCTGTAGCTTGGCAGCATTTGTTCGTCAGCCCTGTTTTTCGCAAAAACGAAATGTTTCCCTAAAATAAGTCTCCAGTTTGAAAAGGTAAACCATTTTCTTACTAACTGACCCCACAAGAAAACTCCTCAGACTCGCCTGGATTGAAAATGACGTCCGAAATAGATATTTGAGATTTTTTTGTCAGACATATTTCAACCGTTCCAAGTAATTTTATTTAGCGTCTGGGAACTTTTTATTGTTGTAGCTTACTGTCAAATTATTCCTTTAATTGTCATGCGGATTAGGTTCTAGTCCAACACAAATTTTTTTAACTTAACCTCTAATGTAATTTAATATCTCGGGCTCGGCATGGTACGTCTCATTCCCCATTTAACTAAATTATCTGATCTCATTTATTCCAGCATGTGTTCCAAAGAAGTGAAAGAAAATCCCCATTGTTTGATATGCAGCGGAAGGGTGGGAGTTTCCACGCGAAATTCCATGCAAATTTTCCACAAAGAGGTATTTATTCTTTTCTATAATCGAACACAATTCAAATTTAATTTCCAGACCCAAACATGTTCCGAACGTCCGTTAAGTTTCATTATGACTCAAGTTTTGGGCGCCGACGTCCGAGAAGAATGCGTGCACTCGTTACTTATATGCAAGAAATGCTTCAAGTTATTTGATGAAGTTGATCAACTTGAACAGCGGTTATTAGACATTAAGGTCGAACTCGTTGGTAATTACAAGAAATCATTACAGAAAAACAAAAATGGTGAAGATGGTACAACTGAAGAGGACCAAGATACACAAAATGGCAAAATGAAAGAAATAAATAAAGAAAACCAATTGTTAAAAACTATTCTCGACATACCATCATCTGATGATGACACACAAGTAAGTATGTACTGTAAAACCTTCATTTAACAGATTCCACTTAGACAAGTTTTGGATTTAACTGACAATATTTGTTGGTTATGCTGTGTGATTTTTGGTATTTTCCTAAGTTCGGTTTGATACTCTCCATATTATTCGGTTGTTTATTAATAATAATAAGTCCTTCAGCCGAGAGAATAATTAAATTATTTTGTTAAACAAAATACGTTATTCTTGGGGCTTTACAGCCTCCACTAGTGACGTTAATATCTCTTGAATAGTCTTTTCAGTTAATTTTTTTTTTAAAGGTTATTTTCAAACAAAGTGCCAACGAAAAGGCCAGTTTACAAACATTGGAGCAAATCGAAATGGAATTAGTCAAAATCCATGGTGGTGAAGAGGAAGTTGAAACTCCAAAAGTTACGAAAGAACCAGAACTGGATGATTCAACTAGTCAACCCCTTCATGATTTCGAGCAAGAAATCATAGACGATGGAGCGGTGGATCATCCATCAGATTCTGACTATGAACCTCCAGGAAATGACAACACCGACGAACTATTAGAAGCTGCTGCCATTGCTGAAAAAAATTTGGGTTAGTTCTTATTATAAATTTTCGTATTTAATAAAATATGCTTATAGAAAAAGTTCAAGTTAAGATTGAACCAGGATCGGAAACTGATGATAAACCTAACATTCTTAAAAGAAAAATTTCCCCAACAAACAATAAGAAGTTTATACCAAAAAAGATTAAAGAGGAGTTCTTACCACCTGTAAGTATTTTTGTTTTGGCAATTCACTTTTAAAATTGATTTTTATTAGGCGGTGACGAGAGAGGGTAACATGTACACGTGTCTTTTGTGTGAAGGAGATGAGACTGTATGCGGCGAAGCCAAAGCAATAATGCAACATGTTAAAGTCGTTCATGATTCACGGTTGTATATTTGCGATGTCTGCGGGGAAGATTTCCGAAAACGTAACGAGCTTTCGTCGCATTTAGACGAACACGTCGCAACTGAAGAAGGTGATTTTCAGTGTGAAGTTTGTAATCGCATTTTTAGTAATTTGAGGTTGTTTCGGATACATCGACGAATGCATTATCCACAGAACAAGGCATGGACTTGCGATACATGCGGAAAAAGATACAGGTAAAGCCATTCGTTTATTAAAGCAAGTGCTAATTATGTGATTTTAGTTCGAAGAATTTGTTGGACGAGCATATTAACACCCACACTGGGATGCGTCCATATGTGTGCCAACAATGTGGAAAAGATTTTGCTTCTAAATATACTTATAAAGCTCATGAGAAGACGCACGAAGTGCGTCCAAGGCCCTTTCAGTGTTCACAGTGTAATAAGTCATTTTTGAGTCAACAGAATTTGACTCAACATGAACGTACCCATTCGGGTATTAAGGATTTTTCTTGTCATTTGTGTGGTAAGATACATCTTTCTTTGTATCAATTCATATGACAGGTTTAGTATTAATAGAGTTACAACATCGTAAGCTCATAAAATTCCTTGTTTTTTCAAAAGCTCCGAGATCCACCCCAACATATATAAAGTTGAAGGTTTTGTTTCTGCATTTACAGATGTTTTATCTTACCACCATATTTAATTTAAATAAGCGAATACACATCACGTATATATGTACATTATGTAATTTAAGGTTGTTGGCCTCAAATAAGTCTCAATAGGATGTAATACTCTGCATGGGCAATGGTCCAGACTTATTGGTATCTAGACGTTATTTGTACCAAGTTGTTGTTTTAATCAAGAAATGGAAGAAATTATTACTTTATTTTTATGTATTTATTTTTAGATAAACAATTTGGATCGATACACAATCTCGAAGTACACTCTATAGTTCATACAGGTTATAAACCATACATTTGTGGTCAATGCGGCAAAGCTTTTGCAAGAAAGGCTGAAATACGCGATCACGAACGTACCCATACTGGAGAGAGACCTTATCAATGTGAGTTTTGTGGCTCCACCTTCAGTCAACGTTCTAATTTACAATCGCACAAGAGAGCAACGCACTACGACGACAAAAGATACAAGTGTGGAGATTGTGGTAAAGGATTTAAAAGAAGACGGTAAGTGTTATATACACGGGATCCGACAAACCTCCGCCATTATTCCGTTGCTTCCTTATTTTTAAAAATTCAGGAAAAGTTATTCATAGGAAGCAGCTGTAGTATTAAATTGTAAATATTTCCTAAACTATTAACTTTAAGTAGGCAATCACCTTATAATGAATTAAATTTATTGTAATGAAGAATCAAAATACGTAACAATATATAGGCTGTTCCATTTAAAATAACATACTTAAGCTGTTGCCTATTAATAACTATTCCTGAATTTTTAAAAACGGAAAAAAGTCGTTTGACGGACCCTGTATACTTAGAAATATAATTTTTATTTCAGTTTGTTAGACTATCATATAAAAGCGGCTCATACAGGTGAAAGACCGTTTAAATGTGATGTTTGTGAAGCGACTTTTGTTTATCCGGAGCATTTCAAGAAACACAGACGTATCCATACTGGCGAGAAGCCATTTATATGCGAAGTGTGTGGGAAAGCGTTTAACAGCCGTGATAATCGAAATGCTCATAGATTTGTGCATTCCGATAAGAAACCCTACGAATGTTTGGTTTGTGGTGCGGGATTCATGAGAAAACCTTTGCTTTATCAGCACATGCAAACACAGGGTCATTTAAATGATACGATAGTTGTTAATCAACCAAGGTTGACTACAGATGATGATCAAATTATTACTGTAAGTAAAGATTTAGGCCCAATGGATTAATAAAAAAAAAAAAATTATTTAGGTGAATGCAGATGGTGAAATGGAAATAGTAGAAGGTGAAGTAAGCAGGTTGGAACAAATAGATCAAAATGATGAAGAAGAAGTGGAAGAATCAAAACTGTTTATAGCCGATATAAAACCTCACATGTTGGTTGAAGGTGGAAAAGTTTTCGGGCATTCGGAAGGTTCTCTCATTGTTGCTGAACAAATGGATGAAGATCATGTTGAAGATACGGAAGCTGTCGAACATATCATTATTGATGGACAGGTATATTTTTATTTTATTGTTATATTATGCATTACATGATTTTTTAAGCAAATACAGTTTGCTGAGGAAGACGGCGATGAAGAAGAAAATGAAGACGAAGGTGAAGGAACACAGGTTTTATCTAGTACTGAGGATTATGAAAGGTTGATTACGAGCGCGGCCTTGGCGAATGGTGAAACAC
Organism: Lethrus apterus; assembly: GCA_018397195.1. Taxonomy (NCBI): domain Eukaryota; kingdom Metazoa; phylum Arthropoda; class Insecta; order Coleoptera; family Geotrupidae; genus Lethrus; species Lethrus apterus. Next base: position 10,884 of record JAFFZR010013764.1, on the reverse strand, counting down.
AAATTATTCAAACGAAAGATGGTCCTATACAATTGGTACAAGTACGCATTCCGAACGACGATGGTGAAGAAGAAAACGCATGGTTAAAAATAGTGCATGAATGATTTAGTTGGACGTTTCTTGTATATAAGTTTTTTAAGTTAAATTTTATTATTTTATTGTTAGTCTTGAGTTGTAATAACCACAAATGGCTATATATGTAAATACTGATTTGACTATAATAAAGTGTACACTAGTGTAGAAAGTTTACATTGTTTAATTTAGATGTATACGAAATGATTGTTAATTATGGGTATGATTTGAACCAAAATATTTACATCAATTAGTAAAGATGTGAAATCTAGAAATACTAACAAACTTGTGCACTTTTTAAATTAAACTTGCATCTCTATTAAATGTTTCAATATAATTTTTCAAAATTTAGGTAGATGATACGCCCCTGATGTATTGTCTATCCTTGTTTATATATTATAACTCAAACGAGACTAGTTCTGGGAATTTTGGGACAGAGAGCGCTGAGCTTCATTCATAAATTTTGAACCGGAGGAGTAATGATATAGGGTATTAGCCTTGTTTATATATATTTTACCCTCTACATAAGCATATTCATTTACTAATACCCTATATTATTACTCCTACGCTTCAAAATTTATGAATGAACGACTCGTAAATTCGACGCCCTCTATCCAAAAATTCCCGAACTATTGTCGGCTGAGTAACTATGATATATATATATACATATAAACAAGGTCTTTATTGACGCGTTAATTTCTTTTTTATCGGCATCATGACAGGTTGAAGCGGTCATGTCATTTGTACTTTGCACATCAAATTTTCTATAAAAATTCAAAATTTTCCGCAATTCCGTAGTGTTTGTAGCTTATATCCTTCACCAAAATGAAGAATAGCGAATTTGGTGTAATTGACTTAAAAACACCGAGAAATGTTTCACTAACGGGATTTTACAAAAGGTAAAGTAAATCTATAAGTTTTCTATAAATTTTCGAAAATATTCAGGAGTTTCGCCTTCCATACGGTAAAGAATCGTATGCCCGTTATTTTGACCCAAACTATCGACAATCTCGTCAGGAACAAGGAAGATATTGTAAAAAGACACGGTCAGGTTGGTATATGTTTTAAATAATTTATATTAAACCCGTAAAGCTACTTTCAGGAAGCACAAGAAGAACTCAAAACTGCTATTGGCGAACTATCCAAACTAAAATATGAAATACAAACGAACAAACCTTTGAAAAATTTGACATCAAATGGGCCAGATGTTGAATTTTATAACAATTACCTTGTTGAGCAGTCAATTAAAGTTGAAGTTCCCACTTACTTCAACGCACGTTGGCTTCACACCGAATGTTTCATGTACCGTAAAATTAAAGAAGCTTTTGAATTGACGTAACTATATTGAAAATAATTTTATGAAATAATTATGAATTTTTGTAGTGATCATTTAAAGGAATGTGATCCATTTCTATATCAAAAAGAAGAATCTTTCCTTAAATCATTGCAACCTATAACTCAGTTAGGACCTTTCTTACAAAACATTTTAAACACATCCGATTCTGACATGGAAGAAGATTTTATTAAATTACTTAAGGTTCGTCATTGTTACATTGTGTTAAAAATTCACTGATGGTTTTTAGTTAAATTTATGGGGAAATAAATGTGATCTGTCACTTTCTCTTGGGACGGTTAAGACCAATGAGAATCACCTTGAAGTAATCGAACAATTAAATCAGAATATCCTTTGCGATCATTCTCGCGAAATTTGGGAAGCAATTGCAACTCAAGCTACACCAACACAAATTGTCGGTGAGTATTATGACTGTGGAATTTTATAATTCGATTCAGATATTGTTCTCGATAATTCCGGGTATGAATTGTTCACCGATCTTTGCTTGTCGGACTATATCATCAAAAATAAGCTGGCGCAGACAGTTCGATTTTATGTAAAAACTATACCCTGGTTTATATCTGATGTCATGACGGAAGATTTCAATTGGACGTTGGTGCAATTGAAAGCCAATAAAAATGCAACTTTGAGGAAGTTAGGTGAACGATGGAGTAATTATGTTAAGAACAAGATTTGGACTATTGAGGAACACAGTTTTTGGACTTTGCCTGTTCCTTTCAAAACAATGGCGAGGGTTGATTCGGAGTTATACAAGAAATTAAGTGAGGCCAAATTAATTATCTTCAAAGGTAATTTTAAAGGTTTTTACGAGTTGCGTTTAAAATTTTTGGTTGAAGGTGATTTGAATTATCGTAAATTATTTGGGGATATTAATTGGGATCCAGTGACGCCCATTGAGCAAGCTTTAGAAGGATTCCATCCAGGCAAGTTGTGCTCTTTAAGGACATTGAAAGCTGATATTATTTGTGGATTAGATGAGGGCGTTGCTGATGAAGCAGAAAAGAAAGAAAAGGAATGGTTAATTACTGGGAATTTTGGGGTTATACAGTTTTGTGATAAAATTGTTTCGTTAGATTGAAATTTAATTTTTGTTATGTTTTTGTTTTACAAAAATCTGAATTAATAAAAATGCCATCGAGATGGAACGAGACATGTAATTTTTTAAATAAAAACTACTTGGTTTCTTATTCTACAGATTTTTACAAATGTATGTGCACTACATATGTATATACAGTGTCACATTATTATGAATAATAAGTTAATTTCAATTAATTAGTGACACAACTTAGTGGATATCGTTTACCCAAATAAGTAAACATTTCTGGTTCAGAGTTAGTTATAAAAATAATTTTAAAATATATATATATATTTTTTTAACCAAGACAGAATTAAAACCTTACGGACAATCAAATAAAAATATGATTACAGAAGAAACTATAAAAGTAACTGCATCCCTGGCGGGGATCGAACCCACGACCTTTGGATTAGAAGTCCAACGCGCTATCCTCTGCGCCACAGGGACTGCATAAGCTGTTACGATTTTCTTCAAATGGAAAAGGAAGTATATAAATAAAAAAAAAAATAAATCTTTGATTAGTAAATTGTTGCATATTTACGTAATATTTTAAGTTTATTTTGTACATTTTATTATTAATTAATTTTTTTTAAATAAATTAATTAGAGATGTCTTATTCCTTCACGGTAGATGGTAGCCTTTTTCAAAGTAGTATTACTCTGCAATAATAGCTGCAATTATTATAAAACTTCATTTTATTTGCATATCGAGTTAATTTCGTAATTATTCAAACAATAGTTTAACGCTTCACTCATAGATGGCAGGTCGACTCCAACTTAGTTACAGTGACTATACAATATTACAGTGACACTTGTATAGAATCACTGTAATATTGTATAATCACTGTAACTAAGTTTGAGTCGACCTGCCATCTATGAGTGAAGCGTTAAACTATTGTTTGAATAAATTCTTGTATAGAGTCACTATAAATTAGTCTTATTAATTTAAACAGAGATGGCAACATGGCTTTTTCATATATTTTTTAAATCTTATTTGAATAAAATATTTATTATAAAACGGTACAAGGTAATAAACTACAGTTTGATTTAAAAAAAATGTCGACAAAAATATCTTTAATTTGTACACTATATTCAGTAAATAATAAAAACCGATATAAATTACTTGAAAATAATTAGTTTTATATTACTGAACATAGATTTTGTTTTGTTAAAAAGTAAGACATAAAAATACATAAATTTAACAAATTTCCAATAAACGAATGTTAAAAAAACATATTGAGTTAATAGTAAAATAGATCAAAAACAATTAATTAGTTTCAGTTGACGCGAACAGATGGCAGGTCGTGTTTCAAATCGTATTTTGATAATAATTTTTTTTACAATATAATAATAACAGACCAGCTACGAGGAAGGAAGTTACTTATTTCCTCATAGCACACCAGTTTACCATAAAGAACGAGTAATATAAACGAATAAAAAGGCGATCATTGGATTATATTTAAATTACATCGAGTTTCGCAATGTTGTACATAGATGGCGCGCATGGAAACTTGTAAATGTAGAAAATCATTTTGTTAAATTTTCTATTTCTAAATTAGCATAATGTCGGCATAACTTATCGACACATCTTCCTTCACTATTTTTTTTTTGTTTACATAATTTTCCCTTGCCTCTCTCTCTTTTGTCATTCAAACAATGGCCATGTTCAGCTGGGTGATTGCTGGGCCAGCGCTATGACAGCAACCAATTGAATGTCAACTAAATGTCGGCACGTTGGCGTTCATTGGCTGCTGTCATTGCGCTGGCTTAGCGCTGATCCCGGCTGAACATGGCCAATTTCTCAAGGTAATACCACCATTTTTTTGGTGTCGGTAAAAGAAACATTTTAAACTAGATAAACGAATGAGAAATTGAAACGAAGAGAGGGAAGAAAATAAAGACAATTCCATCGTCCTCTATTTTAAATTTACTTTAATTTAAATGTTATGTTACTAGAGTTTTTATGATTAATTTTTTCTCTATGTATTGTTTTTTTTACTGCAATCTTTTGTAATTGTCAAATTTAGTTAAAGGTCCCTCTTCGGACATGCTTGCAATTTTTGTGACCATGTAGGAAGTGGGATGGGTATGGTAGACTATAAAATTTTAAAATTTATTGATTATTAGTATTTTGAACCGCGATATTTGTAAAATGTGCACGGACGAAGTTTTAATCTTGTGCTATTTTGCGGCGATATAATAAAATTTACGATCGTCCGTCCATCATGTGCTCCACACACAATCCATCACGGACGGTATTAGTTGATAGTAACTGCTTTAAAGGATCAATAGACAATCCATTCTTGACATGAACTCCATTAGTGTTGTCTGCTAATGCATTTACGCATTCATTGTTACGTAGTCAAGTGCACCGCTATTGTTTGTACCGAATGTACCGGTAAGTTTGAAATCGACGAACGGAATCAATATGTATGTGATTGATTTATCTTTTGTTACTTTGTTTTTTTCATCTTACCAGATAAATGAAATGAAGACATATTTATTGGTATCATGCGATTATCAATCCTTTTAAGTTTAAAATCGAAGTCCAAAAATGGACAAAAATTTATGTTACACTTTCAGCAAAATCCGTAAGGTAGAAGCGAAATTAAGTAGTTACATAAATTTCGGATGAGGAAATTATTACGTAGGTAATTCAGTGTAATAAAGAAGGATCCTAGCAAGCAGTTTTAAAGTGGAACGTTCGGAATTTACGCCGCGTGCTTTGTTCGGCGATCCAAGGGAGGCTAGTTAAATTGAAAATCCATTAAAAGTTTCAGATTTTCTTTATTATTTTCTTTCGTTGAGGAATTAGGTTATTCGAACGCTTGAGGTTAAATTTTACCCAACAAATCCCGTGAAGAGTTCGCCAGTCCGATAAAAGCGGTTCCTATTTAGGGACATTTTGGAGTTTGATTCATCTAAGAATTGCACAATTTCCAAGTGCTGACTCATTGAATTTTGTCTTTTATTGATTTGATTTTGTTGACGGAGTTAATTTGAATGAGAATACAAAAGGTTACACTGTCTTTGAAACACAAATCGTAGTAAAAAATCTGATCTGAAACCAGTCACATAAAATAAAGAAATTAAAGCAAACATTTAAAATCCAAATTTAAGAAAAATTGAAGAAAGTTTTAAAGAATGTTCTCAAAACAATAGTTGAGTTGTCAGAGAATGAATATTTAATAACTTTGGAAGAAATTTTTCCGACATGAAATGGCCAGATAAATAAAATAAAATAAAGCGAAAGCCTATAAAGTGATAGTTACAAAGCTCTCCGTTAGAAAGCGTCGTAACATCAATTAAATTTTCTCAACCATATTAATTTCGATATAAATCGTTTATATGGATTTACGTTCGATAAATCGTCGTAAGGGAGCGCAGCACACACTCCATAAAATTCCAGACGTCGCATCATCCCTTAATAATGAAAAAAGGGCAATACGTGCATAATGATTCGATGGGAAAATCGAAGTTACGAGGTCTTGCGCTGATTTTCAATTTCGCAAATTCGTTCCGGCCCGAAAAGCTCTCGACATCGATATTCCGCTCATAGAGACGGTTATATGAAATTTGGTACGATATTTCCGCAGGAAATAATCCGAAATCGATCCGTACGGCGCGACGACGACTTCGTCTTTTCTAGTTTTGCATTTGAAACGGTCGTTACGATTTTTTGTCGATTTTTTTTTTGCAGAATATGTCCCCTAGTGCTTTTTATATTTTGTCAATTGCTGATTGAGCGCTGTTGGTGCTACGTTGTCATAAAGAAGAAGAATTTATATACAAATAAAACAATTGTAATAATTTAAATAAATATATTGAAAAACTTGAAAAGTTGTAGATAAATCGGTCAACTACAAATAAACAAATAACTAATTAAATTATTCATTTATGAAAACTCTAGTGCAAAAAATGTAATTTTATTCTTACAAATAGATTTAAATGACAAATTTAATTTAAATAAACAATTAATATGCTTGTCGTTTTACCAATAGTGATTTTGAAGTTCACCAGTTGGCACCCCTGTCGTTCGGTGGTTAGTTAAATATGGCAGTGAGCAATAGTTGTGACAAATTATTTAAATGTTAGTATGATTCTCAAATCAAGTTTTTTTTTGATTTAGCGGGCGTAAATGATCAGTTGATCAGCAATTAAATGATATTTGCTTGTGAACGTTTATCGAATTGCATTATTGGCAATTTTTTACCGTTGGTGGCGCTGCTATCCATAAAACATGTCTACTGACAGAGGGACAATTCAAAATATTAACAATTAATAGCATTGAAAAAAGCTGATTTACACAAAAAATAATACTTTACACAAACAAAGAACACGGAAATTAGCAAAATGGACGTATCAATCGCATGAATACTACTCCCTTTGTCTTTGTCGCTAGTGTAAAAGTTTGTCGCTAGGTGGCGTATCGCGTAATGTAAATCGCCAATTGACATCGATGCAAATAAAACGAACGTAGGCTTCGAATTAAATTGTCGTTTCACATAAGCAGTCTCTTATGAGATCGTTACTAATTATTAAGCCGCTAATCGATAATTTACAATTGTTGTAAAATATTGGGTGACTAACCTTATTCATTATGTCAATTCTTTCTAGATGACACTGTATTATAATCCGAAATAGCACAAGAAATGGCACAACACTTCACAAATACTGTTTGGTAGGAGCACAACACCACTTATTTTAGGAGTTTTTCCTGGAGTGAGAGTCACATTAACGATTTATGGTGAGTAAGCCGCTCGAATTTTCGTGCAAATTTTTTGAACAGTGTTGCCAAGTTGCGCCGTTGACAATTTGTATAGTGCTGCCATCTATGACATTTCTAAAAGTTTTTCATTTTAATTTGTTGAATAATTAAATCTAAATACAATTCTAGATCGATAATATTAGTTCTTATAACATTTCGTTTTGTAAATGTGCATTTAAATTTGTTTTTGATTCTTGCATTAAATTTGACGTTTACACATCATAAACGTAATTTATTATAATTTAATTTATGGTTAATTTATTAGTGGTTAACTAATTGTTTTTCTTTTTAGCTTGATGCTTTTATTCGCTAAAGTCACCAGGAGCTGACCTGTCCTTTTATTCGGACGAGCACCTGTACGGAGTCCTTTGTTCGTTGACTGTGTTCCAGACGATTTCGATGGGTTGAGGCACGCATTCTAACCATGCCTTCTGGGACTTTTTGTCATTGATAGGATGTGGTTGTCTGGATGCAGGATCATTTAAGAGAATCGTCCTCGAAGAGTCCTTTTCTTTTGCATTCGCACCACTTCTGTTCGAGGGAGAGTGCAAATAAATAATGTGTATTAATTCCTGATCCTCCTGATTCCTCTTGTTCCGCAAAATTGCTCTTTTACACACATAATAGATGTGCCCATCAAAATTACTATACGTGCTTATTAGTTATACATACTGCCATGATATTTTCTTATATAAATAAATAAAATATAATTAAATTTTAACAATTAAAGTGTAACAATGCTAAATGTCACGTTTATAACGTTCTTCGAATGTCTTTATGTATATATAAATGTAAACGTTAGTGAAAGCATGTTAATTTAAACCATATTTACCCATAGGAAATTCCTGTAATCCACATCCCATCCTCAACGGTTTTACAACCGGGAAATGAATACGAAAAGTTGCTTCGGGAGCTCGAAAACCAGAATTTAGTTCTTGATGATACAAAATTCCAACCAAATCCACCTTCCCCGGAATATAACCCAGAGCTGGAGTACTTTGGGGAGCTGTGGAAGGAGCTAGGGCCACAACAAATAACTAGCCAGTCGGAGAAGTCCACCGAAAACTGGAGGACATCCAAATGCTAGGACAGGTTGCGTGCTGATCCCACTCACTAAAGGAGCCAGTTTACAAAACTAAAATCAATCATTTATTCTATAAAATTGTAATTAGTAACGCTGAATTAAAGTAAACAAAAATAGCTTATGATGTGTAAGCAATATGGCAAGGTTAAGTTAAAAACAGGACAAAAAGGACTTACAAAAGAAAACATTATCCAGTAATAACTTCAATTATTTCAAATTTCACTTTAATTAAAATAAACATTAAAAATGACGAAATCCATATCTCCATAACATCTGCGCGAGTTGGAAGTTTTCTTTGAAATATGTTGGAACGATCCCACTGTATATACACTAGTCATCCTTTTGTAGATAATTTTGAATAAAATTAGTGTACATGGTGATCGTTTCAACATATTTTAAAGTAAACTTCTAGCTCGCACAGAGACAGAGACACGGATTTCGTCGGGAATTCCATGAAAATCGTGAATAATTTCCATTAACAAATAGGTCAGACCTTAATTTTTCGCAAGAAAACAAAATGAAAAGAAAAAAGAAACAAAATGAACGAAAAAGTGACTAAGTTGAGTGCCTCTGCAGTAAACAAACGAATCCGCTTCGCGTCACCAATCAAACACGACCTATTCCAATATTTTTTGTGCCTAATATCGATGATATTCGAACTGAACAGACCAATAAAGATGCAAATGTGATGATTTACGGACTAAGTTTCCAAAGAACCAATCTCGCGAAACTTGCAAGTTCGCGTCGACCCAAAAAAAGGAAGTACAACGGATCTAGATAACGTCAAACTTGCACGATAGCTCTTTTCGTATTCGCGCTTATCGAACGGTGCAAAGTTACCTTTTTCGTGTGAGAATATCAAGCGCGCGAATGAATAAAAAGGGCTTTATGGTTAATGAACCCAATAATAATTTATTAAATATAAATTATAATTACATATTTTGTGTATTCATTGTTATATAATGCTGTGACTAAGTTTATCTTAATTTTAGCCGGCACTTCATTTATTTATACATATAGGTCGGTAATTCGAAGCCAACTTCACTTATTTTAAACACACGGGTCGGTAATGTGATTCGAATTCAATTTAATAAAGACATTAAAACGGAATGTTACAGTCGATATTTCGATTCGAACGCGGCGCAGTAAAACACGAAGTAATTGACCCGGACTCGTTCGATTCAATTGAAATTCGGATAACGTCCTTGATTACCCCAAATAGATAGTAATGTTTAGTCGTACTTACACTACGTTAACTGCCGACGGTATTAGAAGTGCAATTGTTATCGCGCTGTAATTCGAAACTGATTTTCGTTAATGACTCGTAATGCGTTTAAAATATGTTTTTGTTTTTAATTTGATTGGTTCTGTGTTTCTTGGAGAAACACTCTATAATGGGTTTGTGTTTTCGATGGTTTTAATATTAAATTGGCGCCCAACGTGGGTTAGGCAAGGCTATTAATTGACTGTATTATTGACTGTAAAAATTAAGATTTTTTTTCATAAATATTCAATTTCCATAAAAGTCTTTCATGTTAAATTAAGTGTCCGTAAACACTTAAAGAAAAAATCCCTTGAACAAAACTTAATTCTCGTTTTTAAAGATTCGTTCGGAGTTAATTCGTTTCGTGTGCGAAACGGACAGGCGAAGAAAAAGTACGCGGAAATGCCGACGCCGTGGAAGCAATTCTTTATTGTTTAGTGCACTTTGTGTTTCATTTAGGTGGGCGTCGACCGGCCCAATTCATCATAATAAATCCTCGGTTTACGCAACGGCGCGACTTACATCACCGTCGTGGATTTATTCAATTTGTCGTAAACGGATCGTCCTTAACCGGGTCCGAGCACCTCCGGAGAAAGGCTCGAAATAAGTTTTTAAGTTTGCCCGAAAACCATAAAAAAGTCCCGGATGAGAACCATCGGAAAATTGCCTTCGATTGGAATTTTTATCGTGAAACTGAGAGATGTTAAGATTTCAAATTTATTTTAATTGTTGATTTACGATCGACAGTATCAATTTATTTGCAATGTCGTTAATTATGCAATAGGTTAGTTGAATTGACGTTAAATTATAATTTAAAAACTGAAGAATGTACTTAGGTTTTGTTCATATTTTTTGAAAATTTTTATTATGTTATATTCTTGGTGAACTAAAGTAAGTTATTGTCCTTATTGTTGTTTTCATTTTCGGAAAATCCTTTTAATGATATTTTAGATTTGGTATCTGTTTATGCAAACATATCTATCATTAGTTTTAAACATAATTGCAACAGATATATTAATTATTATTCAGACAGTTCTTTGATAGGAGAAAAGTGTTATTAATAGCCTTGTTGATCATGATACATATAATAATAATAATAATAATAGCCTTTATTATGTCACATATAAATAAGATACAAATTTTATATTGATAATACATCATATAAAACGAAGGAAATTAATATAAATATAAAATAAAAATAAAAATAAAAATGGTACTACACTAAATGACATAATCGCATGGCGAGGTACAGTACAAACACTGATATT
>JAFFZR010013763.1:0-17686 GCA_018397195.1 Lethrus apterus | reverse complement strand
TTAGCCCTGTGGTTAAAGTGGCCCTGCGCATCAATAGACAAATTAGTTAAGACAAATGACATTGTAAAGACAATACAAAATTGTGTAATTTAACACTCATCATCATCAAATTCTTCATTATCTCTTTAATATTAAATTTCCCAATGTTTTTTCCCAGTTAAATTTATCGATCAGCTTCAGTTGCACTTCCAATTTCATTCAACTTCCGAATTGCTTCAGCAATTCGTCCAAATCAGATGAACCCATATTTTCCATTTCTAGTTTACTAAATTTATTTGTGAAAAAATCAATGGTTTGAAAAAGAAAAAACCTTGAATTTTCAAAACTTTCTATTCATTTCCTTTAAATTACCATTTTTTATCCTTGGAGAACTCACACCTTTTCATTTTATGTTTTTCTTCCTTCACTTACTCCTCAAATTTTTCTTTCATCGTGCTTACTTTTTTTTAAAGTCTTCATGTTTCAAATATAATTTTGTTTTCGTTTCTTTATCTTATCGTTCGTATTCATTTGCAAGCTTGGTTTGTTTTTCTTTGTTAAAGCAGTTGGTCATCAGTTGATTAATCATTAAGATATTAAAATGTCACGTATTGCGTTTGATTCACAAATGAAATTTTCGGTATAATCGTACAAAGGTTACATTAGTCGTCCTTTGTTGATGTAATTGGCGAAACACGTTCAATGACGACTCATGAAAATATGGATCCATTAATTCGACGTACATTTGTATGAAGAAATTTTTATTGCTAACAAATTTTACCTTCAAAATTTCATCTGCAATATCCGTAGACCCGCTACTGGAATTATTCTTTGTCTGATATAAATTTGGAAAATTGGTGTCACAAAATATATTTTTCGTGAATTTCTTGTCAGCCGTTTAATTTTCGCACCCCAATCTTTTTTTAATTAGTTGCACTTTGTTTTCGAAGAAACTTCCTTCCACGTACATCTGTTTATATCGTTTAGTAAATTGTTCAGAATTTTCCAACAAGTATGTTCTTCCATTTTACATTTTACATTATTCGTTCAAAATTTTCCCCATCATAAATATTGAATTAAAATATACTTCCACTAATTTTCATAACTGTATATTTGAAAAAAAATCGGACAATCCAACCTACAGATTTAGATATAAAAATTCTAAAAACAACGAAAATTTTAATTATCGAACCACGTTGGCAAAAAAATTAAACTAAAAGCGAATCTCTGTAATTATATAGACTTATTATAGAATTTTAAAGACTTGCAATCATTTATGTAGTCGCGCTCTTAAAGTATTCCTTCGAGATTTACATACAAACTAAAGTGTTTATTTTTCTAACGTTGGCGCATTTGTTATAATCAATCGAAATTTTCAAATACACTCCACGTTTACATGGATCGAAATATCCTCTGCATAGCAACACCAAAACCATATATAAAATATATACTAAGGCAAGCAAATATTAAATTTCTTATACGGCGTAGAATTAATAATAATTTGTCATTGGAGTGATTTTGCAAAAATTATTTTAATTGCTTCCGTGCAACTTAAAAATATTATTATTTAGTATTTTCGTGAGAAGGTTATGTTTAAGTATATGAGCTCGGTGTGTATTTTAGCCAAGATGGACAACGGTTACAAGCAAAATTATTTGGATACATTTTCATCCCAGTTTGTCTGTTTTTTTTTTTATTTCTTAAGAAGGAAGAAAGTTCTTTTTAATTTTCAAATTGTTCCATACATTGTTCTTTGATATTATCTATCTTAGCCAAGATGGTCGACGATAACAAGCTAAATTATTTGGATAAATTTTCATCCCAGTTTGTTTTTTTTTTTATTTCTTAAGAAGGAAGAAAGTTCTTTTTAATTTTCAAATTGTTCCATACATTGTTCTTTGATATTATCTCTCTTAGCTAAGATGGTCGACGATTACAAGCTAAATTATTGTGATAAATTTTCATCCCAGTTTCTTTTTCTTTTTTTTTCCTAAGGAGGAAGAAAATTCTTTTTAATTTTCAAATTGTTCCATACATTGTTCTTTGATATTATCTAGTATTAAATTCTTATCTTTAAAATAATATTGTTACAAAGATGTTTTTATTTCTTATCTTATTATCTCACTCTTATTGAACCCTTTATCTTTTAGACATTTTTTAGATCTTATCCTTCCTCAGCTAATTTTGCAATATTTCCTTTAGTTCAAAATTTTTTATTTTTGTCCCACCTTTGGTGAGTTTTTTTTGAGAACCACTATTTGTTTTTTTCTGTTGGATATGAAGGATATAACTTTTTCGATTCAAACAAAAATAATAATTGATATATTTTAAAAACAATATAATCAAACTGGTAGGTAGCTCATTAAATATCACGCAGGTTGGTTAGATTTGATCCAAAATTTAGCATTTTTAAAATCATTTTTAAATTTTTTTTATAAAAAATAGTCTGAAGATTTGAATAGAATTTTAAACACATAAACCAATTTTAGGTTTGATTAGACTTGATAGACAAGTGTAATTTTTCAAAACAAATAACTTAATAAAAATAAAATCTTTCTTTATTATTTTTCTTTAATTTCTTTACTTTTTTCAAATTTTCTTCATTATTTTTCTGTGGGGAGGTTCCCCTGACCCCTGGCCAATTGAATATCAATTTGTGTTTTGTCAACTTATATACTAATCTACGTTTTTTCAGATCGTCCAGCCCGTCCAGGGAAACCCCAACTTGTTTCCGAAGTAGAATCAACACCGGACGTCATAACGATCCGTTGGGATCGTCCACCTAAAGATGGCGGTTCACCTATTACTGGATATTTGGTCGAGCATCGCAGGACCGGCTCGCCGCATTGGGTCCGAGCCACACCCCTCTTGGTCCCCTTTCCAGAAGTCACGCTCAGCGGCCTAGAACCGGGATGGAGGTACCAATTTCGCGTCAGCGCAGAAAACGCGGTCGGAATGTCGGATCCGAGCGATCTCTCCGAACCCCTTACGGTAACCCTCCAAAGATCCGCGGTGACTTCACCCCGTTTCACGCAAGAACTCACCGACACCGTCGCGCTCGAAAACGAAAAGATCGAATTCGTGGTGTATTTTCTGGGCCAGCCCGTTCCGAAAATTTCCTGGTATAAAGATGGTTTCGAGATTTTCAGCAGTCGAAGGATACGAATTTTGACCGAAAGTGATAGAAGCGTTTTGACCGTACACCAGTGTCAGTTGGGCGATGCCGGTGAGATTAAATGCACGGCGACGAACAAAGGCGGGCACGCGTCGACGAAATCGACGTTGACGCTCGAAGCGCCGCCTAGTATCCGTCTTCCTCGACAGTACGAAGACGGATTACTTTTTGAAATAGGCGAGGATATACGATTGAAAGTTTCGGTAGCGGGACTTCCGACGCCGCTCGTTTTTTGGAGCCACGACGGCGAATCGATCCAAAACGACGAACGATACGAAATCGAAGACGGCGATAAGTCGTCGACTTTGAAAATCGGCGTAGCCAAACGATCTGATCGTGGGGAATATCAAATCAAAGCCATGAACAAACTCGGTCAGGATTCCGCTTCGTTCCTTGTTACGGTCACCGATAAGCCTTCGCCACCGGGAAAGGCCAAAGTAGTCATGGCTTTGGGAAGATCAGTTACGTTATCGTGGAATAGCCCGAAAGATGACGGCGGTTGCAAAATAGGCAACTACATAATCGAATATTATCGAATTGGTTGGGATGTATGGCTGAAGGCCTCGACAAGTCGCCAGTTGACCACCATGTTGGGAGAACTGATTGAAGGTAGCCAATATAAATTTCGAGTTAAAGCGGAAAGCCCGTACGGCGTTAGCGAACCAGGCGAAGAATCAGATGTTTTATTTATTCCAGATACTAAAAGGGGTATCCTGATTCCACCACAACGAAGCGTGAGCCAACCTCGCGACATTTCAAACGAAACCCCCGTTCTTCCGCAAAGAAAACACAAACCGCGCTCGCAATCGTCTTCTCGCGTCGATTCTGGAACAAACCTAAATCCAAACGTTCCACTTAGACCGGAACGCACGAAAATAAAAAGTCCACCGAAAACCCCCGAGGTTTCACCAAGGGTCGTCAGAAGGGAAATACACGACGAAAGTATCAACAGAGCTATATTCGATAGATCATCAATGACGCGAGATCTAGCATATGTAAGTCCAGAAATTAAAGTAAAGAAAAATGAATTATACACGTCTGAATTTGGCCAGAAAAGAACTCCCAGTCCAACTATAAACAATCCTACACACATTATGGATTACAAAAGACAAAAATCTCCCAGTCCTAGGGATAAAAGCCGATCTCCTAGTCCGAATACGTACGCCAGAGAACGCAGTCAAAATTCCAGTCCACGTTTTGGAAGATTATCAAGGGGTAACACGGAAACGGGGAGCTCTGAATTTATGTTGGTGTTGCTGCCCGACGAACACAAAGGTGACCTTATTATCAGAAATTATATTTGGACATGAAACTTATTTTTTATTTTTATCTAAGTTTTATTTAAATTAATCAATTTTTGATTATTTCAGATCATAAATCATACGATGAATTTAATTTCGAAGAAAATCTAATTCCACCTCCTTTATCATTATCAGCGCCCGAACTTGGCACAGAACCACCGATAATTTTAGGTCTGAAATATTCCTCAAGTTCAACGGAACTCATGCACGAACGAGCCATGATACGTTTCTACGAAGCTGCGGAAGCCGAAGAAAAATCTTTAAAGAAAGATTTCGTGAAGAAAGAAGCGGAAGAACGAAGACACAGCGTCATACCGAAAATACAAATCAACAATCAAGACGACGAAGACATCGTGGGTTTGGAACGAAAACTCTCCTTAAGAAGACGATACTCGGCGGGCGTTACGGCACCACAGCAAGTTCTGTGGACGCATCGACGACACAGTCTGAGGAATTCAACCGAACTGAATGAAATTCTCGACAGTAAATTGCGAAAGTATCCGGCTAGTCTGGATGCAAAACGAGATATTATGATGAATCGCAAACGCTCCGAGTCTGAAGAAAAGGAAGAGGAAGAGTTTGAAAAAGTACGAGCGCGCATGTCGCAAAATCGGTCGAAATCGACAAATAAGAAAGACATTAGCGTGGTTGATGTAAAAAAATGGGAGGTCGATCAACAAGATAACGAATATGAAGAAAGTGTGTCCGATGAGGAAACGGAAAGTTCGGAAGACGAACGTATTTACGAACAAGTTCCCGATGATTTGAAAGAAGAAGAAGATGAAGATTTTACGTATCATCCGAAAACGATGAACGCGAACGAACCTTTCGAAATATTAACAAAACCGAAGAAGTTACCCGATTTGAATTTTGTACCGAAGCCAATTTTGAAAAATGTTGATGTTGGAAATGAACAAAGGGAACGTTCGCTTTCTTTAGCCGCCAAAAATGATGATAAAATACTTGGCAAAAAGGGGAATTTACCGTTTAATGATTCGGTTCGAAGAGGCAGTTCCCCAGTTGTTGAAAAAGAAAGAACGCAATCACATCATATATCGGCCATCGCTAGTATTAGTGGTATCACGGCCGCAGGTGTAATTATACCTAAACCATTACTAGCTAAGAAAAAATCTGATGAAGAAGCGCGTGTTATGGCAGAGCATTACGCCGATATCGTTAGAAATTACTCACAGAAAAGAAATTTCGAACGACAGTCCAAAATTGACGAAAATTCATTCGAAACCAACGGCCACATAAGAAAAAATTCCGAATCATCAACTCAACGAAGTTTATCGCCGGCGAAGCCACGACCCAGACGTGGTAGTCCAGCAGTTTTAAACAAAGATGTCTACATGAGAGGGATGGAAATTAATCCTTCGAAAAAATCATCTTCGCCTCCGAGAACGCGAAATGAATTCGTATCGAATCATCCGAAGCGAAATAACCCATCACCTATGCGTGATTTTTCAACGCAAACTCGTATTTCTCCACCAAGTAAATCGCCCTCTCCAATTAGGATTCGAGCGCCGAAAATGAAAGAAATTATGACGCAAACTTCGACCTGTTTGGATACTTTCAATACCAAAACAACGATAAAAGAATCTGTCAAAAGTTGGGAAGATAAAGAATTGAGTACGAAAGTACGAACAACCATTGATTATATAACCGATTTGACTATGTTTTTCGTCGCCTGTTGGTTGTACATTTTCAAAAATGAATTGCTGGCCATACCTGTTTTGTTGGTGATGGTCTATAGACAACTACAAGATGAAGTTAAGAAAAGGATACCGAAGTGGTTGTTACCGAAGCCGAAAGAAACGTGACTAGTTTACGTTTTTAGATTAATTTTTTATTTTAAATTTAATTTATTTATTAGATTTTATCGTACCATTTATGTCGATTTTATTTGACTATTTTTAAGGGAAAGTTTTTACAATTTTGAACGCATCCCTGTAATTAATAAATTGAATATTTTTAATATTGGTTTTTTATTCCCGTAATTTTAGTCTTTAAACGTTTTTGAGTTCAAGCAAGCGCCATCTGTACGCAGAGTAAAATGACGATGGTAACTTAAATCACGATATTTCCATATGTTCTGTGATTTGTACACAGAGGGCGACGCAGTATCAAAATAAAATTATTTATGAATAAAAAATACAAATTGTAACCGATTTGCTTTTATTTAAGAAAGATTATGAATTATCTCATAATTTTAACGTCAACAATATATGACCGTCCGTCAGTCGGTGGGATCAGACATCTTTATATTCAGCGACCATCCGGTGCAATTTATTGCTTCGTTTACAACCGACTTACTTTCCGCGTATATTCTGCGTAACGCGCCTTGAAAAGTAAAATTATGAAGAAAATATAACGCTTCTTATAAGGAAGATCTGATTTTGCTGACTGTTCCGTTATTGCTTATCTCGCATCTTCTAGCAGGATTGCAGGAAATGTTTTGTTGTGCTGTGCGCATTTTCAATGGCGTTTTGTGTGCGACGAGCGACGCAGTCACAACTTCCTGTTTATCGAAGTGCAAATTTTAATTAATTTTCTCACAGTCGTGAGGAAGACAAAGGATTTTAATCATCACTTTACGTTAGTATAAGTCCACAATTCAATTCAGTTTTAATTGGTGAAACTTTCCTACTTTAAGTCCAATTTTCTAAATTTGTAGAGATTACTCGTAATATTAAATTAATTTTGATACATAAAACTGATTATGTTTTAAGATATTATTTTTACATTTTTCATCCCCCAACTCCTTTGTATTTTTTATTATATTTTACAACCCCACAAAATAATAATAATAATAAGCCATATAGATTTTCCCTCATTATGTTTATATCTAAACCTCGTTTATAATCTTTAATTCACGGTCTTGTACATAACTTTTTATATTTGTTATCTCATATTATTTTATATTAAAAAAAATCTTAATCTTTGGTACATTAATTTTTCTTCCAGTTGACTTTAAGTCTTCGTCTTTTAATATTTCCAATATCCTTCCTGTGCGTATATGCCTATATATTATTGCAAAATTATGAATGTTTAGCATTTCCTAGAATTCTCAATTTCCCGGGATGATTTTTCCTTTTGTTTCTGGTTCAAAAAATCTTAAAACCATGCCTTTCAGGCCCATAACTTTGTTACTATTTTCCATCTCTTTCTGTCATTTGCTTTGGTCCTCCAGTCTGTTATTTGTTTTCATTCAGAACTTCCAGCATCGCCTCTCTCCACTTCCTTTTCGCCGGTTCCTTCCATCCCACCATTTTCACTGTTCTTTCATCATTCATCCTCTGTTGGAGTCCTGTCCATTTGAGCTTTCGTTTTCATACGGTGCTTATCACAGGTTCATTGATAATTGGTAAATTTCTTTGTTCATGCGTCTCTTCAATCCCATGTTACTTCTATTTCCTCCATAAAATCTGCGCATTATTTTATTATTATTATTAGTGTTGGTCTATGAATAATTTTATATAATCTTGTTTTTATTTTTTTTTTTTTTAAATTTTGATGAAACTTGGAATATTTAATTACAACATAATTAAATGTAAAAAATGAGTACGTGGAAAATATATTTTTTTTCAATGAAATGACATGTACACCTATATTGACTTCCTCAAACTTAAAACTGAATGGTATTAATGCCCAAATTTTACTGAACTTTGAGGACCGCCTTCAGTACTTAGACAACATTAAAATTCGGTCCGTTTGCATTTTATATTTTGAAAAAATTGATCAAAAATTCGTAGTGTAGAAGGGGAATAATTAATAACAATTTACTAAGAATGAAGGTTTATCGGAAAATTCGGAAAATTATAAACCATCATTAATTAAATATTTAGCTTCAGAGTTGAGATTTAGCATTTAAGATGGGCGAATGAGAAACGTGGAAATGGAAAATGGAAAATGGAAAATGGAAAATGGAAAATGGAAAATGGAAAATGGAAAATCGAAAATCGAAAATGGAAAATGTGAAGATAAAAAGGTTGACGACAAATAAAAGTACCGGGGATATAACAACAAAAGGAAAAATAAAAAAAGTAAGTGGTGCATAGGGCGAATGTGAGATTTTTAAATAAAAAATTCACATTCAAAATCTTTTTTGTACGTTTGTTGTTAATTTAACACAAACCCGATATTATTCTTTAAGTGATACCTTTAAATGTCTTCAAAGTCGTTGCAAATTCGTTCATAATTATCAATAAACGATCAAAACACAAAAATAATATCGCGTAATATTCAATGTTTTTCGCTACGTCAATAGTTATTTATAAACGGAACCGGAGATTTGTAGCATGGCACCCTAGCCAAAAGTTCGCCGATTCGACGATGTTTATTTTAATTGTACGCGCTTGGCCGTGAAAACGCAAGAAATCGGCGCGCTTAAATAACGAAGTTAACTCGAAGGGTGTAACGATTATTTACTTTTGTCGAACATGTTCTGCACGGAGTGTTCGGAAAAAGTGGTCGAGCACATCGATGTTGTTGGTAAAATTCGCCTGTCGTATAATTCGTATGAGGTAAGTTCTAATCTTGTACATTATGTGATAATTTTAACATGATAATTTCTATTAAAAAAAAAAATTCTCACTATGTTGAGTTGGAAAGTTGCTCAATTTATCAAGTTATCTATTTAAATACGCAAAATATATTTGAAATTTTTTTATTGACTTTTCATATGAGGATTTTCTGAAACTGGCAGATATATGTCTATATTTCCACAAATCAGAACTTATATCTGAAGATCAACATGGTTTTACACAAACTTATAAATCTTAGCCAAGTGTCTCTCTTAAAAACTTGATATAGATTTCTCTAAAGCTTTTGACAAAGTTAACCATACTTTACTTAAATTAAATTCCCATGGATTTTCGCCACATTTATTGTCATTGTTTAAGTCCTATTTGCTTGATAGAAAACAATACATATCGTATTTGGGTCATAAAGCTGATTTTTACACTTCGATATCTGGAGTACCACAAGGTTGCAATTTAGGTCCATTTCTATTTCTTATATTCATTAATGATATTCCTTACCAACTTAAATGTAATAAATTAATAATCGCTGATTATTTAAAACAAAATCTCTTCTTTATAAGCTGTCTTGTATTTTTCTCACTTAAAGAAAGAGTAAAGGACGGCGAGCAGACAATGCTGAAATTTATTGAGAAGGAAAAATTTTCTTGTTGGCTATTTTCATCCTTGAACTGTGTCCATTCATAATCTCTTATATATCTCTTCTATTGCTCCCATTCTAGCTCTTGTATTAAAAAATGTATCTATATTTATTTATAATCCTCCTCTCTCCCCATCTTCTACACCAAAATGCTCTGTCTTCCCTTTAAATATTATGAGAAAATTGCAGGAAACATCGTGACGAAGGAAAAAATATGTCCTGATTTGTTATGAAAAAAAATTTATTCGGAAAGAATGAACGAAAATATTTTTTGTAATAAAAGTCTTCATTGATTGCATTTTTTACGAAAATTTATGAGGAAAGAAATCTTTTGAAAAACATAGAAATCCGGAACAGCTTGAATGAGAAAGAACCAGTCGTCTTTCTCTTTCTTTCCCAATAAATCTAATAATTTCTCGCGCTACATTTAATCTTCTTTATTAAGCGTCTTTCCTGAACGGACAGGGACAAATCAATCAAGCGTCAAAAGTTTGAACTATAACTCAATAGATTTGGGTTGTGATTAATTGCGCAATTTTTTTCCGATTTTTTTTTTGTTTGGGTTTGAGTATAATTTAACTTCACAGTTTCAATGAAAGACAAACCAATTGAAGGTCTAGAAATGTAATTAATTAATGTAATTAAAAATATGAAACCAACTTAACGCATATTGGATTTTAAACGGCGAAGCGTTGAAAAAAAGAAACCCCAATTGACCAATTTGTTGAATTGGATTCAGTTGGGTGTTTCGTTAGGAGTTGCGTGGGATACATTGGGTTTGAGGGAAATTTACTTTCCAATCCAACTGCACGTCTAAAATCAATTTATAAATTTAAATCTCACCCAACGTAATTTCACTTACAGCCTACAAACCCTCGCTTTGTTATGTTCAATTGGGATCTTACAGGATTCGATTAGATAAAATGATTAAAATGGTACGAGAAATAGTAAATTGAACATATTGGGTTGGTTTGTAAGACATTAACGTACGCAACGATATAAATACGCAAATTAAATTATTTGAAAACTTAAACCCAACCCTACTTGTATTTAATTATTAAAGAAGGTACAAACATGTTTGATTCGAGCAATTTGTAAAAAGTAGTTGGGTTTGACTCTATTGATTAATTAATTTATGGGAAATCAATTTGCAACAATACAAACCCTACCTAACTGAGGATATAAATGTTCATTTCTTCGAGAAATGTTTTGAACATTCTTATGTCAATTAATTGGGTTTAAATGTTCAATATTTTGAATATTTGAACGCAACCCAACACAAATTGTTCAATTAATTGTAATTAAATATTTAAATGCAGCCGAAGACAAATTAAGCTGACAAGAAAAAAACGTTTTACCAAATCTATTTACTTATTGGATTATGATGGGTTCGGTTGGGATTTAGAATGAGAAACTTTACGTTTAAATAAATGTTCAAAAAACTACAAACTCTCGTTTTTTCTTGCCACATCCACACAAGCTTCCTTGAAATTGTTTTATAAATTTTAACCTTAAATGGTGGACAGGATATATAGAAGTTAATAAAAGGATTAGAGTTTTGAGTTTTTGTGTACAGACTGTGCTGATAATTTTTTTGGAAATTTTAAGATGATTTTGTCTAAAGAAATTGGTGTATACTAACAACTTATTATAGATACATAAAATTTTATTGTTTAGTATATAACACTTTTTTCTTCAAATTGACTTATTTTTAACAAATTATACAAATTATTTATTTACTAATGGAATTTTCTTATCGATCTCCTTGACGAAGTTTTCCTTAAACTGTGTTAAATAATCGGTTCGCATTTTTTTTTTATTTGTAATAAATTTTAAACTGACGCGAAGTCGATGCACAAAAGCGCCCGTAAATACATTCTCGCTCATTAAAATTAAAACTGTGGAGATCGATTTCCCACGATCGAAAATTTATCGACGGACGGCCGAGATCTTGGAAGTGGACGCCGATGATTTTTAAACGAGAAGAAATGTAACGGTAACCCCGTTCATAGATCTCAGACGGAATAATGCAAAATGTTGGCCGGTCATGCACAAACGGCTCATATCTGTTCACAGTACGAAATCCAGACACGATCTCGACGATCCTGAGAAACTGGGTATCCGGGTTATTACAACTATGTTTTCATTGTGCGACTCGATCAATGGACGAGTTTGTAAAGTACATAGTTTGAGATTTGTTGATATAGATAAGTAGATAGCGACGTTGTTAGTTACGTATAGTTCGAGATGAGTTAACAATAAGAAGTGGATTTAATCAGAGAACTGTGTGTCTTTCAATCACGTTTGTTATTTCACAAAAATTTTGGTTTAAATAATTTCTGCATAAAAATTGTTAATTTTTCGTTTACTTCTTCAAATTAAAATGATCATCACTTCCACGGGAATTTTCAAAATTTTCCCATCGGAAGAAAATTGGAAAATCATCGACGTTATTAAAAAATAAATTTAAAAAAACATGATCTCAACACCCTGTATAAATAAAAACTAAAAGTACCTCGAATATAAAGGAATAAAAAATGTTTTCGCTATTTAACGTTATCGATCGTAACATCCCCTCAATACCAACATAACAACATAAATTAAGGTGTTCCGTGCAATTACTTATGCATGCGAGTTTTTTCACGTGCCGGAGGCGCGCGGCGTTTCGAATTCCATTGTTTTCTTCTGGCGACATCGAACCTTGAGAAATTCGGCGAGGCGGGTCGCTCCTTTTTTCTTAATTTTCTCCACCTTTTCGACAATTTTTGTCCGCCGTGTGATTCCGAATCGAATCGAGAGTCGCGTGGGTCTTGCTAATGCCGTCCGTCCGTACATGGAGAAATTCGTGAGTTAAATGGCCCGAGCACCGCTACAGGTTAAAGGTAGCTGGGTTTGCCCGTTGTCTGGACAAGCTAACGGCTCGGCTAATAAACGCTCTATCACTTTGAGAACATCTGTATTTCGAAACGCCACTCCGATTGCAATTTTGCCGCTTAATGAGCAATGAAAAGACGTTTAATGGCACGTTGTGAATTCAGTTCCGTGTCGTAAAATAAAAAATACAATTGATTTTTTATTTTGTTTGTATGAGATATTAAGCACAGATTTTTTTTTTATTATTGCGGCTCAACCACCTGGAGCTTATGTAATCAAACCAGGATAATTTAACAGAATTCGTTTTCTTAATTTAGTGAGCTTTCAATGTATAATGAAATGATATCAGGTTATATCGACGTACACGCCAGCTGTCCACATGAAGTGTAGAGTGCATGATGGATGTACTCATAGATCAACACACACATAAACAAGCACACCCACCTTGGCGACATCTGCATGTGCATATACGTATATAAAATTAATATTTCTGGAGTATTAAAACAAAACAACCCAGAAGTTAAAAAAATGTGTGAAGAAGTTTTACATTAAAAACTGATAGGCAAACAAAACAAAATCCACATCCAAAGGCTCACAACATATAAATTTTGTCAATAATTTTGAAAATTCAATTTCAAAATTGTTTGCATTATTTCTTTCCTTTTTTTGTTGACACTATTTAAATATTGGGAGTCTTTGGATTTTGATTATTCGTTTTAATTTTTATTCAATTAATGCAAGATCGGATCCAGATCTCACTGCTACGGGGCGAAAAATGAAAAGAAAACCCCTAACTAAAATAATATGAAATATATTGTTGGCTTAGTAATAGAAAGAACGAACTCAACAAAATCCGTATGAAATGCTTGCTGGGTTGGGTTCGCTTTATAATTGAAAAGGCGAACCCAACCAATTCGTTACATAAAACTGCTGCATTTTTTAAAATTATGAAAACCTCTGAATGTAACATTAAGTTTTAGACAAAGTAACAAACGAACTGTTGAGAAAACTAGATTCCAAAGACACGAAAACTACTGCACAACAAAATCCACATTCAAAGACTAACAATATTTAAATATTGTCGATAATTTTGAAAATTCAATTTCAAAATTACATAAAACAATTGAACAAAAATGACAATTTCGATTGTATTTTTTGCATTATTTCTTTCCATTTTTTTTTATTGACAATATTTAAATATTGCGAGTCTTTGGATTTGGATTATTTGATTATTTGTTTTATTTTTAATCAATTTATGCAGGATCGGATCCAGATCCGCAGTGGATCTGGATCTGCTACGTGGACAAAACTTAAATTAATAGAAGAACCTTAAAAAAATATAAAATTTGTTGTTGGTTAAGTAATAAAAAAACGAACCCAACAAAATCCGTATGAAATGCTGGGTTTGGTTCGCTTTATAAAGGCGAACCCAACCTCTTCGTGACATAAAGCAGAGGTATTTTTTTTTTTAAATATTGAAAACCTCTGAATGTAACATTAAAAGTTTTAAACAAATTAACAAACAAACTGTTGAGAAAACTAGACTCCAAAGAAACGAAAACTAATGCGCAACAAAATCCACATCCAAAGACTATTATATATTTAAATATCATCAATAATTTTGAAAATTCAAGTTGAAAATTACATAAGACAATTGAACAAAATTGAGAATTTCGATAACATTTTTTGGCATTATTTCTTTGGTTTCTTTTTTTTTTTGTTGACAATATTTGAATATTGTGGGTCTTTGGATTTTGATTATTTTTTTATTTGTTTTAATTCTTATTCTATTGACGCAGGATCGGATGCAGACCTCACTGTTGGGGGGGACGAACCCAACAAAATCCGTATGAAATGTTTGCTGGGTTGGGTTCGCTTTATATTTGAGCGAACCCAACCTCTTCGTAACATAAAATTGTAGTAGGTATTTTTTTTTAATTGTGAAAAACTCTGAATGTAACATTAAGTTTTCTTTAAATGTAAAGACATAATTCCCCATTTACCATCTTCACCCGCCCATGAGTTGACGATTATTTAAATGTAACAAAATAAAACAAAGGAAAATTGGAAAATTAGAAGCAAATATAAACTCAAATAAGAAAAGGAAAAACAACAAAATAGTAAGATTTAATGTATGGTCTTTAGGCTTTCGCGACAGCGATTCATTTCCGTCTACTTTTGTAAAATTTCTTGCACGTTTGAAGTATTTATGTATATTTGTTTAATATTTATAAATTTTCTTCTTATTCTGGTTACTCATGTAATGTTAATTAAATGAACAATTGAAAAATTTTTGATCAATGAAAAGAATGTGAAAATAGAACTATTAACAAAAAAAATCCTCTCGTGATTAGACTTTAAACAATTTTTCTTTTATTACAATTAAATTTTTAAAAACTGTTTGTAACGTTGTTTTCGCCTACTAATCGCAAAAAAAACAAAAAATTGCCTTGATATTGATAGCTTCAAATAAAAAAAAAATAATTAAATTTAACTCTCCCACTAAAATTCTGCAAATGCATTTATTAAAATGGAATGGATAATTTGGCATTTTCTGTCAGTATTTTTCACCTGTGTTTTTGTCCTCGTCTTAGTCCTTTTTTTAAAAATTCTTTGAACCTAAAATCCCATCGTTCAAAAACGACTGGGTGGTCAAACCCACCACAATGTAACATCCAGCTTTAACAACTTAATTGAACGGTGAAATTTTCACGGATTATTATTTTCGACCGAACATCGCAAAATTACCGTGGTCTCTGCATCTTGGGGCTTTTTATTATTAATTTTTGCACGACCGATCCCACGTTAATTTATACTCACGAAGTCGAAATTAAAATTAAATACGATGTGACAAAAATGCGTTTAATTCACTTTGCCGACATGAAAGTTATTAAACACACACGTCAGGATAGTTAAGTGTTCTTTGTGTTCGCGGACACGATCGTGTTCGAGTTAATTTTTCGAGAAGGAGCCGAGTTGGGAAATATCACTCGTACTTTCCCCTTTGTTTCGTTTGCTCATTTAAATTTGATCGTTAAATATATCAAATTTGCATTGTTCGTTGTGTCGAGGAAATGGAAAATGTGAAGAAAAATTCAAAAAGTAAGAGTGATGCTTTTTGTCGTACGTGAGACAATGGATCGGCGAGATTTATTCAAAGGACAAATGAACCTGAATTATAAATGGGACTTTTTGCTTTTAACGGAGAAATTCTCCGTTTCTGAGAACCCTGTCTTTCAGGTTTGACTATCAGGAGTATGAGGTGAAAAAAATGTATTTAAAATCGTTTAATATTCAAAATTGCGAAGTTAAGAACGATTTAATGAAGAAATTGCTGCAGAAAAGCGAGAGAACAATTCAAAAGTAGTAATTTCATTTGATTTGACTTTTTGGCTTTGAACGGAGAATTTTTAGGACGTTTCTGAGAACCCTGTCTTTCAGGTTTGACTATCAGGAGTATGAGGGGAAAAAAATGTATTCAAAATTGTTTAATATTCAAAATTGCGAAGTTAAGAACGATTTAATGAAGAAGTTACTGCAGAAAAGCGAGAGAACAATTTAAAGGTAGTAATTTCATTTGATTTGACTTTTTGGTTTTGAACGGAGAATTTTTAGGACGTTTCTGAGAACCCTGTCTTTCAGGTTTGACTATCAGATGTAATAGATGAAAAAAATGTATTCAAAATCGTTTAATATTCAAAGTTGCGGAGTTAAGAACGATTTAATGAAGAAATTGCTGCAGAAAAGTGAGGGAACAATTTAAAGGTGGAAATTTCATTTGATTCAATATTTGAGATTCATTGTTCTGATTTATATTCTTTATTCTTATCCTCTACATTTCCATTCATTCATTTCATGTTTCTATATTCTTGTTACAGTGAGTCGACTATGTCTGGGCTTATCGTTTTATCTACAGATATGTAGATGTTTTTTAATCGATTATTTTAAAATTGTGTTAAAAAATTTTACCCGTTTAACTTCGTTGGTTATTATGGTAGTTGAATGTAGAAAATTTCTAGAATTTAAAAATTGGACACATTTCCAACTTTATAACCTTTTCATATCATCAAACTTAATTGGATTACTTATCATAAATTTTTGAAATTTAACACCTTCGGGATCATTTCGAAACGAACGATCGATGAACAAAAGAAAATCGACCTCATACGCTTCGTAACAATATACTTACAAGAGGGCGTTCACTTTCACTAGTAAAACAAACGTGTATCGCGGTTGCATTTCTAATATCTCCGTTTGTAATTTCAGAACATCGAGACTTTTCTCGTTCAATTTCCTGCGATTGAAACGGCCAACTGACAAACACTCAGTTAGTATTGTTGTCACACAATTAATAAATTAACCTCGTCGTACAAATGACATTGCGGGACAGAAATCGTTCAGTATTCACGTCGATTGTAGATAATTACTTTGTTTTTCCTTATATGTAACTGCAGTTACATGTTTGTCGAGGGCGTCGTCAAAAACCGCCACCGATAATCTGATAAGCCGGGATAAGCTTAAGACTCTAAAAGGTATAGTCGAAAACAGCCACCTTATATTTGTGCAGTAAATGGTACTAGTTTTTTAGTACAACAAATGAAGTGCAATTGGCATTGAGCAATATAGATACAGAGACAAACCGCGGTAAAAACTTTTTGTTAGTAAATGTCTTTTCCACAAACATTATCGTGTTTTCATGTCAAACGAACATGCGATTTCTATGTGATGTAGAAGCGATATACAGCCTGTTCACGGGAACATTCTACAATAGCAAACTTTTTTATTTAAAGTGACACAAACTTGGTTAAATGGACAAAGTTTAAGTACCTTTCAATGCGCATTTCGCGCAATAAATTATAAAACAAAAGAACATCGCGTTGCTAAGATACAAGCATAATGATTAATTTTTTAAACTGAACACTATGTATATTTTTATATTTTTAAGTTGCTCTGCTTGCCTGCTATAATTAATTATAAGACAATTTTTCTCTAGGATCGCTAGTTAAGGAGTTAAAAAAATAATAATTTCTTGCATTCTGGGTGTTCACGAATTATTCTACAATAGCTAACTTTTTTATTTAAAGAGATACAAACTTGGTTAAATGACCAAAGTTTAAGTACCATGCAATGCGCATTTCGCGCAATAAATTATAAAACAAACGAGCGTCGCGTTGCT
>JAFFZR010013762.1:9883-23012 GCA_018397195.1 Lethrus apterus | reverse complement strand
GTATTAATGTCGTCGTAGCTCTTTTGTTTTTCATTTCTGGGTTATAGTAGTATAAGAAGATTTTGTGCAAAATTTCATTTTCTACCGACTGCTACATAAATATACAGGGTGTTCCATTAAAAAAATCTAATTATCTGAGTTGGCTCTGAAATGTGATGCGCAATTGTTTTTTTGTGTGGACCGTTGTAAACAGCGGAAAAATCACTGCATCTTTGCTAATTTAACCGACTCTGTAGCTCCAAAAATAACGAAAATAGCAAGAGTGCGCCGATAACTTTGAACACCCTGTATTCTGGTGGACTAGAATTTTGCCTAATTTTTTTCGAACATATTATATACATCCGCCTCCTTCCATTTCTTCTTCACTAAATACCCTATCTTGATCTAGCAACCAAGACACCTTCAAAGAAAATCCTGCTGTTTCATGCACCTTCTTTGGTTGTTTTAACAACACTCCCATTCTCTCACTCTTTACTTTTACAACACTGTCTCCACCAGATCTACAGTCTTGTATTCCATTTGATTTTAATTTTTATTTTATTACCCTCTTCTCATCCAACTTATCCCGAGACGTTTTCCGCACAATGAGAAATAAGGTATTATCATGTGTTTATAGAGGAAAGCAGAAATTCTTGGAGCGTAATTAAAAGAAGTAGAAAAGACGATTGAGACTTTACTTCTGACAAACAAGGAAAGGTATATCAAGAATAAGATGTGTTTTACAAGAAAATAGGGCAAATGTATTAATAATAAGAATTAAGATAAACAACTGGTAAAATAAGAAAATATAACTAAGGCACTAGTGTCAATTTTATTATGGGGTTGAATAGAAATTTTCAATGTAGGAGCTGGAGAAGATTTGAAGGACAGGATGGACGCGTGAAAGAAAAGGATATGGCACATAGGGAAGAAGGGATGTACGTCGGCAAGATTTGAAAGATTCTGGGAAAAAATGGGAGCTAAATGGAGCTAAATGTTAGAAAAACGAAAGAGATGGTGTTCAGGGTAGGGGGATGGAGAAGGAAAGAGATAAGATTAAAATTGAAAGGATAAAGAAAGGAGTACATGGACCTAAGATGAGTGATGAGGAGAACGTATATTTCGGAGAAAATGTGGAATACACTTCACCTGTAATAAAGCAATTAACGGCGAGGAAAGGCTGAAGAAGCTGATTTTAGGCAGAAGGGAAGGTAACTTGAAGGAATGAATGGGGGTGTGGAGGAGCTTTGCGAAGAGCATAATAATGGATGGGACAGAACTATAGGGGTGAAAGAGTTCAAGTGTGTGGGCAGGATTCTACAGTATTGTAAAGTACTTTGAAGTTGGAAAAGTCGACGCTGGAGTGTATTGTCTTGGAAGAGACGAGAAAAAAATTAAAGTAGAAACGGGGCGGAAGGCAGTACAATGGAAATAGAGTTAAGGCAAAGAAATAGAGGAAGTTATGGTGGAAGAAATGATTGAAGAAGGAAGGTTTATCGAGTAGCACTTTATGAAAAAGCCAGTTGGTCAACATTGGGGAAGAGAGAAAGGCCGAGCAGGGTGGACAGGTGTTGACCATGATGGTAGAGAGGTGGAAGGATGCAAAAGAGGTATGAACAGATACAAAAATCTCAATGCAACAGGAAATACAAAAATTGGACTCATATGGTAGATTGCCGGATTATCTGGAGGACAAGGTGGGTTGGAAAAAGACGAGGGGGACCACTGGATGAAAGATTGCGATGGACTGCAGCTGCGGAAAGAAAGAGAGCTGGCTGTGAAGTGAAGGAGGTGTTACAGCGAAACAGGGAGGGTTGTGGCTCCTAAGACGGACGAAGAAGCCGTTAATTGATGGACCAACTGGTTATTAATAAAATCTACAACTTCTCTTCATTTACGTTGAAAGAACAATCAAATCATTCTCTAAAGAATATATAAAAGTATAATAAATACATTTTTTATGTAAACGTAACATTTTTTTAAACAATCTGCAGCATGATTTCTTGAAATCATACACGTATGATGTAATTTTATCACTAATTCTTAATTTATTTGACATCTTCTCATAAATTTCCAAGTATGCAAATTATACAAAGCTTGCGTTATTTCTTGTTTTAGCTTTCTGCCTCAACGAAATTATCAGAAATTACTGGATCAGATGTGGCACCAAATTACGCAGAAACGGTCCAACTTTCCTTCGCAACTGGTTCGAAAACTATGAAAAAATTGGCACCGTACATGAAAAAGCTCGT
The DNA here is from genome assembly GCA_018397195.1 of Lethrus apterus. NCBI lineage: Eukaryota > Metazoa > Arthropoda > Insecta > Coleoptera > Geotrupidae > Lethrus > Lethrus apterus. The sequence goes on along the minus strand of JAFFZR010013762.1, from coordinate 20,781 downwards.
CAATTTTTTCCTCTGCTTCACCCAATTGGGATTTTGTTGCGTGTATTTTTTATTTATTGCGACTAATCTCGAACAAGTAAGTTAATTTTAATTATTATTATTATTATCTTGAATAATTTTCGATCGTAACACTCGCAGGTATTAACTTATTATGGTTTAGTACTAGACGTTCATTTACACATGGCCATATTGCTGTTACCGATTTTATTGACTTGTTTGATCCGAAATCTCAAATATCTAGCACCAATTTCTGCAATCGCTAATGTAGTTATGATTGTTGGTATTATAATTACTCTTTATTTTACAACTCAAGATATTCCAGACCCATCCACGAGAAAATATGTTGCTGATTGGAATCACTTACCATTGTTTTTTGGAACAGCTTTATACGCCTTCGAAGGCATAGGATTGGTATGGCTATAAATCACTAAAACCTAACGGCCTTAATTTTTATAAAATGTGTTTCAGGTATTACCGCTTCAAAATGAAATGAAAGAACCAAGACATTTTACAAAACCATTGGGGGTTTTAAATTTGGGAATGTCGATAGTTGCAATTATTTTCACCGTAATGGGTTTTTTGGCATATTTGAAATATGGCGAAGACATCCAAGGCAGTATAACTCTTAATTTACCAGAAACTGAAATGTAAGTTTTTCATCAAAACGTGTATTTTTTTAACATGTATATTTGTAGTTTAGCCCAATCGGTGAAAGTAATAATATCAATAGCCATCCTTTTATCATATGCGTTGCAGTTTTATATACCAGTGGATATTTTATGGCCCCAGATAACTGAACGTATGGGGCCGTTTAAACGCCCAGTTTTAATGGAATATGTTTTTAGAACATTTCTTGTTCTTGTAACTTGTAAGTATAAATAAATCCAAATGTCTGCGCTGTTAACATATAAATTTTCAGTTACTTTGGCACAAGTTATTCCTTATTTGAATTTATTCATTTCCCTTGTTGGTGCTGTAAGTAGTACTGCGTTAGCTTTATTCTTCCCACCAATCATCGAGATGGCCATGTCTTCAAACATATCTGAAATTAATGGTTGGATAATAGTCAAAAATATCATTATACTTATAGTTGGAGTCTTGGGATGTGTTACGGGTACATACGAGAGCATACGTTCAATAGTCAATGAATTCAATAAATAGGGCTGTGATGTTATTTGACAAATATTAAATTATTTATTGTTTTGTACAATATTAAGAATTTGTAAATAAATACTGTTAATTCTTGCAAGAAACATGCTTTCCTCCTTTTACATTTTACGTAGTTCCTACTTTCTAAGCACATTTCTTCCTATTTGCAATCTTTTATATTATTTTTTTCTTTTTTCTTTTGTTTTTAGCCGCTTACAGTAACAATAATTGAGGTGTAAAAACCCTCGAAATATGGAGTTGTTTATATTGTCTTTATACGCTTTGTAACCAGCAAAAAAAAATGCAGTGTCTGTAATTTCATCTAAAATGTCATGTTACTATTATTCTGTATTTTTATTATTGTTGTTATTATTATTATACTTACCTTTTTAATTTGGAGCAACCAGTAAAAAACATGTTGTATAATAAAAATATATTTATTACGACATGAAAATATGTATATAAAATACAGAGTGGCCCACCCAAAACAAAACAGACGTGTTTTCAGGAATTTAGAAGTTTTTTAAAAAAACGCACAGACAGGTCAATTTTACTTGGAAGTGGGACAAATGTTTTAGCTATTTGCAGTCACCTAGTTGCAACCCTATAAGGGGGGCGAAGATCACGAAAATTTTTTAAATGTCCAGTCGTATTTATAAAGCTATCATATGAAAGCCCAATCGATGGGCTTTACAGAAGTGTTTGAATTATTGAATTCTGATCATTACTTCCCGAGTTATTAAGCTCTGAATATTCAATCTTTTTTCATTTTTTTACCTATTCTGTTTTTTTGTCATGGAGATCAACAAAAACAAAATAACTTTACGACTTAATGAGAAAGTAACACGTTTTCAACTTAAAGTGTAACAAAACGATAATGCATGTCAAACGAAAATACGTCTTGGAGGTAGTAGGAAAGTTTCGAGAAACCGGATCTGTAACTAACAAAAAGCGAAATGCTCTTTCAAAATTTTGGGGCAAGCCCTATTTCGGGAATGTTAACGGAAATAGCTAAAACATGTGCCTTTGCACCTGTTTCAGTATTTTTTAAGCAACTAATCTCCAAGTTGACAAAAAAATTAAGAAAGTTTGAATACTCAGAGGTCAATGATCACAATTCAAAAATTCAAACACTTCTGTAAAGCCCATCGTTTGGACTTTCAAATGAGAGGTTTATAAATACCACTTGCTATTTAAAAATTTTAGGGTGAACTTCACTCACCTTTTAGGGTTGCAACTAGGTGACTGCAAATAGTTGAAACATTTGTCCCCCTTCCAAAGAAAATTGACCATTCTGAGTTTTTTAAGCTTTTAAATAGCTTGTTTTCGGTAGTCCACTCTGTATATATAAATACGTTTTTTTAAGTAATATACAATTTTAATATTGGCTATAAATAATTAAAGAGTATACTTGATGAATCAAACTTATAAATCTATTGCGTCCCAAATCAAATATTATTATTATAAAAAAATATATATATATTATGATTATTATTGTAGAGCGTTTAGGCTCATGCTGCCTATTCGACTGTATGGTAGGATACTCCGATGATGGTACAGAAAGATATACAAATGATAATCATCAGCGCACAAAAGCCTTTAACTCTGAAGGCTTTAAATTTGGGCATTTTTTCTACAAGCACATACTTAACCGTCTTTAGTTCGTCGTATTCATACTTCATATTGTTGGTAAATTTGAAGAAATAAAATAGAAAACAAAGTTATTGTTACAATTATTATTTATTACATTATATTTTTGCAATTACTTGTGAAATTCAGACGAGGAAAATTGATACTCCACACTTTATTACTTTCCCTTTCCTCAGAATTTAAACCTTACCTTATTGGAGAGTCAATTGGACTGGGTTAGGTTGGACTGGGTTTGGGGTAATATTTTTGATGCAGAATAATAAGGAATATATGTTTTGAACATAAATACAGTGCGCGTCAAAAGTAACGCATAAATTCATTTAAAGCTAACATAGAGGTTTTACAGAAAAATCCTTCAAGGGGTATAGCGATTTTGTAAAAAAAAAATCATTATGTGACGGTAAAAATTTTCTTTTGCGACTTCATTTTCATGGCCTACTGGGTCTCATTTTTTTTTCATAAATGACATTTTTTATGACATTTTCGAGTAGATTAAAAAGTTCACTTTTTGACAACATAACATGTAGTAGGAGTTTTATAACAAAATTTAAAAAATATTTGCCCTGATCGTGATAAATCATAAGTGTTCGAAATGGCCTCCGTTCATCTCTTGGCAGTAGGCAAGACGATAGAGAAATTCTTGTCGGACATTGTGTGTGGACAGCAGGTGTTATTGCCCTAATTTCTCTTCTAATACGCTCTTTTAGATCATCTAAATTTTGAGGACGATTTCGATACACTTTGCTTTTTAAACATCCCCACAGAAAGTAGTCTAACGGTGTGAGATCTGGTGACCTAGGGCGCTCCCCGTCAGATGATTGACTAATATCATAATATAGGCCAAGCTCGTTAGACGAAAAATCTTTCACAGACCCCGTCTCCCTAAACATGATTGTTTGTTTCAATTTTTTTATGATTTATAATGATGGGGGCCAATATTTTTTAAATTTTGTTATAATACCCCTACATGTTATGTTGTCAAAAAGAAAACTTTTTGATCTGCCCGAAAATGTCATAAAAAATGGGGGTTCCCATTTAAAAAAAAAGTGAAACCTTCTGTAAAACCTATATGTTAGCTATAAATGAATTTATGCGTTACTTTTGACGCGCGCTGTATATATATTGCCTTTGATTATAAATTTGCGATATTTTTCTGAATTTTGAATGATTAATTTTTTGTGTAAGGTGTTCAGGCGGTCGGATGTGTTTCAGAAACGGTAGCATACTTGCAATTCGTCCAAAAATCGTATTGTACATTTTCTCGGGTTGGAACAATCGATGGAAAATATTGAGAGAATGTTTATATGAAAATTAAGTTCTGAAGTCCGTCTCTGAAACCAGATGGTCTTCACGTGTGGATGCTGTAAATGCTTTGGGTAATGCTTACAATCATATTTTTGAAGCATTATCATCAATTAACAGAAACACAGATCAACCAGTAGACACAAGAAGCGAGGCTCAAAGCCTTGATAAAAAACTGGAGGCCAATCTCCTAACGGAGATATGGAATGGCGTTTTAGGAATTATCAAAACAAGCATAAGCTTACAAAATAATACCATAACAATGGATGTTGCAACAAAACTTTTTCCATCTCTAGCTGATTATATCAGTAGTGCACGCTGTAACGCTGTAATGCTGACTATAAAGATAGTTATTAAAGAAAGAGAACTTACAGCACACGCATCACTTTTTTCGACACAGTGCAATTGAATGGCAAAGAAAATTTTTATATAGAAACGTTTCTGCCTATCACCGGCATATTGGATGTTCATTTAAAACAACGATCGGAAACCTATAAGGAAGTTAACTAACGTTTTATTTATCTTCCTCAATTAAAAACAGTCGAAACGGGCCAGTTGACAAACAAATCAGAATGTTTTCACATAAGACCGTACTTAAAGGCAGACAAATTAGAAGAAACTTTCCCAAATATGGAAATTGCAATATTTGCTCTAATGGTCACCAATTGCAGCGGAGAGCGTTCATTTTCACAATTAAAAAGAAAAAAAAATGAATTACGAACGACTTACTAATTTGTCAATCATGAACATAGAAAGTAATATTCTTCAAAAATTGGACTTTGGAGATATAGTTGAAGATTTTGCGGGGGATGCGGGGGACTTACCGCAGCTGTCGCTTTTGTGGTGTAGGGCTGGACGAATGGGGGCACTGGTGGAATGAATGTGTAGGTTGGGAAGAACCGGGTGTCGACTGGAGAGGGGGAAGGAACTGGAGACGGGCCTTGGACGAAACAGGAGCAGGTCTGGATATATTAAGGTGGACGAAGAGTAAAATAGGGTGGATATTATCTTAGAGACTATGTATTAGGTTAATATGCCAATAAAGGCTTTTTTTTTAAGATTTTGCACTTCAGAAATCTCGAAAGAAAACATTAACATCAACGTAAGACTAATTTTTGAAATAGTAATCACATCACCTGTATTTGTATAAAGCTAACCATAACCAATACAGTCATCAAACAAAAGTATATGATTAATTTGAAGTTGAATTCACGTTTTTCGTCTTTCTAAAAGCCCTCCCCCCCAAACTCAATATGCCCAAACAGCTCTGACTCTAGTAGGCAAAAATTCGACTGTCTTGTCGATCCAGATGTTCATCAGCCGCGTTTGAAAATTGAAGTTAGCATTGATCATAAAATAGAGATAACTTCAAATGACGGATGGAAGTATAATTTTAGAAGAGCATCTTATGAAGAAATTAATGAATACTTTGCAGCTATAGACTGGCACCATCTATTTGTCGGGGATTTGAAATTTTATGTGGAACAGTCTTGGAATATATTTTGGATTTTTAAAATTTTAAATTTATTAATTTTAATACTCATCAATTCACCATGTTACGCAATTTTAGATTTATTTATTGAAATCCTTGAGGTCGCGCATTCGTGAAGTCCTGCCATTTTTACCTGATTACCAAATATTGCACGGTTTTCTTTACGCTGGGTTTTCCATAAAACCACAATTGATTTATATTGTTTGCTTGAATTAATTTTTTGATAAAAGTGAAAGTGACATATTGTAATTTCGGGCAAAAATACGTAAATAAAAAATTTGCATTGATCTTATCGTGTAAGTTGTGGTCAAACACCACACCAGGAGACGTGTAATTAAATACAAAGCAGATATAAATAATCGACACATGTTTGTAAACACGATAGGTGTGAATAAATATAAATATATATGCATATATAAATATAACGATCGGAGAAGATATTGAAAAAAAATCTTTATCGATATTTAAAAATTATAACGACAAAATAAACTATAATTTAGTGAGATAGTGATCATCCATTATCTGCTTTAACTTAATTTCTACCTTGTTTCTTTAATCTATTTTTCGTGTAGCGTTAATTGTACAACGATAATAATTTTTAATTTTGTTTTATTTAACTTACAGAATCCGCTCTTTATCATAAAGCGTCATAATGTGTCATGAATATCAGACATAGAATATGGTAAAAATAAAGATGAAAATGGTAACATTTGTTGTGAAAAATAAGAAAATTTTAAAATTTACCTATAGGAAATTTTTTCAATTTCCACATTACACTTTGTACGTATTCATTCATCGTATGCGTAACGCAAATTTTAGAATTTACATGTTGTGTTACGTTCGGTTAATACAAAATTTTTATTAGGTATTTCCTTCAAACTATGACGTTTTTTATACGCACGAATAAATAATTCATCGAAGCTCTAAGTTTGTAATGACATTATACGTCAATAAAATGTAATAAATAAATCGTAAGAGTAAAATATATGCTATCGGCGGCTCCTTATACAGCGACGTTACATATTGGCATGTGTTATTAATTCGTTATTACAAGCAGAAGTGTAGTAAGTTTGACTTAAGTCAGAAATTTATTATAACCGCCAGAAACTGTGAGATAGTTTCAAAACTGATTTTTGATTATAAAATAAAGTAATTTTTGTTACAAACTTGTCAATTTAATTTAATTTAATTTAATTATTCCAGTCCTGCAACTAGATATAAGAGGAGTTGATTAAATTCTTTTAAAAAATGTTTATTTTATAAACGTATAAATGTTATAGTGGCGTAGCGAGGGGTGGGCAAGGGGGGCATCATGCCCCAGGCGCTACTAACAAAGGGGCGCCAAATGGTCCGTCTTGTTTTCTCAATTACATTTTTTGTCTCAAATTTAAAGCCTACCTTGAGCCTATGACTTTATTTATTTTACTTTATTTATTTATTAATTTGCGAGTATATTTTACATATAATATTATATGGTTTTCGAATGGGGGGGGGGGGGGCTAAAAAGGTATTGTGCCCCGGGCGCGAGTTAAGTTCGCTACGCCACTGAATGTTATAGAAGAATTTTTCGTTTTAAAAGTTAAAATATTTTGAAAGAAAATTTTATTAAAGATAACTTAATACCTACTATCAAAGTTTTTTTCTTTTGTTTCTTTTGTATATATAGCTGTCATCATCATCAGTATTCTTCTGCAGCTTTGCATCCAGTTAATAATAAAGTTTGAGGTAATAATAAGTTTGAGGTTTATTATTAGTTTCAACCACAATTTTGATGAATCCATTAAATGCTATAAATTAAGACACACATCTGTTAAAAGACACATGGATACCTGCCTCAAAAATGCTACATAAAAACACACAAGAACTAACTGAACAACTGTGGTATAAAGAAGCAATTTTATCAGCAGCACACCTAGAATTACAAACAAACAGATTAAAATAACACACAGGTAGTTAGAGGCCATAAAAATGCAGTCAAACGAAAGGACCAAAAGTAGAAGGACATTTAACTAAAAACCACATAGCTTGTGAACAATATAAAAAATCTTGAATAGAGTTTGATGAAAAAATGAAGAACTTCGGATCCATAAGAAACGCAAATCAAAAGTTAAAACACTAAATAACATAAAAGAAGAAAATGGAGAGCTAATAACAGAAGAAGAGGAGGTCATAGCGAGATGGAGGAAGTATTTTTAAAAGCTGACGTTAGGTATAGAAATGGCCAAAACAGAAAGAATTATTGAGCAAATGCTACGAGATAAAAGAGGAAGAACGCAAACGGAAAACATAACATAAAACGCTGCAGATAATATAAAGGCAAGAAACGAGCAAGCAATTATTAAGGATAATAATGAATAAAGCCCTAATAACACGGCAAAATTTGCAGATAGGGGTATTATCCCTATACACAAGAAAGGCGACCCAAAGGAGTGTTTTAATAATATGGGAATTACGCTACTCAGAATATTCCCAAAATATTAGAAAAAGGATTACGAGAATATTGAAGGCAACCTTGCAGTACAGGTTGAGATCAAATCGAGGCCTGTTAGATGCAAACTTTGTACTACGGCAAATAAGTGAGAAAGCGATCAGGGAAGCGTAGAAGATAAACGACTCTTTCATCCATCTGGAGAAGGCTGTGGTATGGTTAACCAATGTGATATATGGATAATACTGGAGGAGAGAGGAATGGATCAATGAACTATTTTTTGTTTCAAAAGTTTACATAGATAAACAAAGAACTTCGTTAGAGCGAGAGATCAAAGAAATTTGAAACAACAGAGGGGGTCACACAGGGTTGCATATTGAGTCCACTGCTCTTCTCGTTGGCCGTAGATCAAGGAATCATACAGTACAAACTAGACCAGTGGAAAATTAATATTTAATATAGTAATATATACTAATTAATAATTATTATATACGGTGTTATAGCCAAAGACGAGAAAACATAGAACAAAAATATTTACAAAATCTTAGAAAAATTGACATAAAAATAAATGTTAACAAATCGAAAAAATGATAATAAATTACAAGGAGAGAAAATATAAGATAAATTTATGCGAAAAAAACTAAACAATGTCAAGTTTTACATATTTGGTGTAAAAGTAAGCAATTAGACGAGGTAAGAGCAAGCAGACTCCTTAGCAGCAGACTCCTTAGACTCTTTAACGGAATTAAAAATACTTTCTTGGGTAAAAAAGAAATTCCTAAAGAAAGAAAACAAATACTTAAGACAATCGTTACTCGAATTCTAACGTTTGGATCTGAATAAAAAGCTCTATATACAAAGTGTCCACGGTAAAACGAAACACTCTCAATATCTAAGAATTTAAGTTTTTTCTTAAAATCGCTGAAACACGTAAAGATCGATGGGGGACAACTTTTGGCGAAAAAAATATCCCCATATCTTTAATCCCTGTCGCAGGGGTGCCAACCCTAAAATTTCTAAATTACACTATGGGTTGAGTGATACCTCTTTTAAAAGCTTACATAATTTCCATTTCAACGGCGTATCAATTTTTCCAATCTGTAGATTCGTTTTCGAGAAATTAGCTCTTCAAAATAACTAAGGTACAAAATAGAAAAACAGTCAAGATTTAATTGAGAAGTTGTTGCAAATGGCCTTCATCAACTTCCATACATTTATACAAACGATGCTCAAACCCACGACGTACATTTTAAAAAATTTCAGGGGTGACTGCACGGCAGGCTTTTGCAATTATTGTAGCTCGTAAATTTTCTAAACACGTTGTGGATTTGAGCAACGTTTGTTTAATTGTATGAAAGTTGGGGGAGGCTATTTCCAATAACTTCTCAAATAAATAATGGACTGTTTTTCTAACTAAATTGCCGTTTCTGTTTTGTATCTTAGTTATATTTAAAAGCTAATTTTTCGAAAACGAATCTATGAATTTCAAAAATTGATACACCGTTGAAATGCAAATTACGTAAGCTTTTAAATGAGGCATCACTCAACCCCTAGTGTAGTTTTTGAATTTTAGGATTGGCACCCCTGCGGCTAGGGGGTTGAACATATGGAGATCATTTCTTCGCCAAAAGTTGTCCCCCATCGATCTAAAGTTTACGTGTTTCAGCGATTTGAAGAAAAAAACTTAGAGTCTTAGATATTTCGTTTTTCCGTGGACATACTGTATACGAAATTTAAAGACAAAACCGATACAAATCAAAAAAGAGGAAGGACAATTAGGATAATTTGGTCTTGTGATGAGGAGGGAGGGGGATAAAACGGTAAAAAGAGTTTACGAACCAAGAATAATTTAAAGTTAGCAGAAGAGGTGACCGAGGAAAATATGGTTAGAAGAAGGAAGGAAAGTACCAGAAAAGTGGGACTTCAATGAAACGAAACAGGACAAATAATACAGGATAAAAGGAAATGGAATGACGTCTGGAAAAGAAAAACAAGTGATCGAATCAACTTCATCTCAGCCATTTACAATTTTGGTGTGAAAGAAATTTGTTTTTGGAAGAAAGTAATTTGAATTATTGCCCCGTGAAATTTGTATAAATGTTCTTTTATGACATAAAAAACTTTTATGAAAAAATCATGTACTTTTTGTGGTTTATTTTATTGAACAATATTGATAAAAGGCTGATTAAAATAAACAATTTGCTGACGGGAAGAAATTGGATATGCTGCTCGATAAATGTTGAAGAAATAATCCCAAAAAAATCCTTAAAACTTAAAGTTATAGACTAAACGAGTATACAGAGGACACGAGATAGGAAGCGATCACTAAAAGCTATGCTGATTTTACAAAATGAAGGAGAAACAAAGAATTTAGAGGAAGCAGAAATGTAAAAATGAGAAGTTATAAATTGAAGGAACTAAAAGTAAGAATGGTGTATAACAAAAATTGGAAGAGTCAGTAATGGAAATTGAAGAAAACAAAGAGAAATATTATGGGGCAAGTATAATAAGACACTAATTGACACAGCCAAGAAAGGGTGTTACAGTTATAAGTAAACAAGATGAAATAAAAAGAACTGAATGACGGAGTGAGGAAATAAAACAAATGGTGAAAAAGAAAAAATCGAAATGCAGAAAGTATCTCAGTACAAGAAAGCAAAACAATGGCTTGGTTTAAATTTAGTAACAGGTTAAAAGAGTCATACGAAGAAAACCAGTGGAACCACAATAAATAAATTGAGGAAGAAATAAAAAAGAGAATGGAAACAGCAGGAAAGTTTTTTAAAGCTATAAGGACAACGTTTCTGGCTAAAAAAAGAAACTCCAGAAAAAGTTAAAACAGTTGCAAAAGTTGGACACTTAACAATAAAACAAAAA
>JAFFZR010013761.1:4342-23267 GCA_018397195.1 Lethrus apterus | reverse complement strand
TGATATTACAAATTTTGAAGGGGTCATAGATTTCAAATTAATTGGCCTTTTATAATTTTCTGTACGAATACGTGAGTAATTTATTGCGACAACCTTCAATGACCCTAAATCTTGGTTGACAATGGTCGCTTAACCGCAAACAACCCATTATAAATCATAAATGTTACAGCCGAAGAACTGATGATGATTTTCATTTCAGAACCGGACTTAATAATTTATTTTAAACCCAGTTCGGTAAAATAAATTACGTTTGATGTTTAAATATTATAAGTCTACAATTTCTTCTTGGCTACCTTTAAAAAAAACGTCAGTGTATTCGACAAAATAAACAACTATAAACAACTGAACGTTCCGACGGTTTTAAATTCGAAGGGTACTGGCGGTTCGGTCCTGGATTTGTTAGGATCGACGACACTCAGCTTGCACCAGATGTGCGTCAGAATGAGTTTTATTGGAGACCCTTGTAAATCAGATTGCTACCAGCGTTTGACTCCTGTCATTTTGTGGTTCTACCATAAATAATGCTATTATTGTTAAATTCCGATTTATTCAGTTATTATCCGAATTTAAAAGTCAACTTTTGTATAATCAAAATCTACATATCATGGAGGTGAGGCTGTTAAAAAAAAATCCTGATTGCTTTATTACTTTGATAATAAAACGCTATCAAAGTCAAATTTCACATTGATTTTATTTTAGAAAAAATTATTCGGCCATTTTGTAGATTGGATATTTAAGATGATACCTTCTAATTTTCAGATTTTTTTGACAACTAAAAAAGGGTTTTATTTTGAATATGCTATACGATGGTCCAGCCTGTATATTCCTTAAATATTTCTTTAAATAATTACACTAGTTTACAGCCATTTTGTGCACTAGGTGCCACTATATTTTTCTTATATACTTTGGCCCGCTAAACTCGAAAATTGCATTATTTTTTTTTATGGATACGTTTTCGAGATACGAATTTTTTAATTTTTTTTTGGTTTTTTCGGTGGTAGTTTGACTATTTGAAGCATATCTCGTGTTAGGAATGATTAATCTCGCCGTTCGGCACATCAAATTCGAAATCGAATCACCAATAAATGTTACTAATATTGTTTTTCAGTCGCTTCAGTAGTTTCAGTGCAATGGGCCATTATATGAAAAAAAAAGAAAGAAAGAGAAAAATATAAATAGTAACCCACTTTCTTATTTTTTACGAAGAGTGCACTTTTACGAAGAGAAGAGTGTATTTACTTTGAAAATTTATGTTGAAATGCCGAAGATATGATCAATTATATGTGAAAATTCAACTTTTTCTCTTTTTTTATATATTTTCCTTATTTATAGCGTATAATGCAGTTTTATTCATTTGATTTATTTTCGTTGTACTATTTCAATATAATATGAGATTATTAGACATAATTTTGGCGCCTGCTTTTTGTTCTCTTTATTTTGGAATCCGTTTCTCATATGAAGAACTAGATATAATTTCTTATCATTCCCTGATTCCCTGATTTCTAGGTGGAACCTCTCATCATGATCGTCAAAAAATGTTATACGTCATTCATTTTTTTTTCTTTTTCCAACAGGCGTAAATATGTCTCTAAAGATTCATTTTTTGCATTCTCACGCGATTTGTTTTTTCAGCCGTAGAATCTTTGTGACGTTAGCAACAAACATGGTGAGAGATTCCACCAAGAAATGAAGACCAGCGCTACCAGGGTCTGACGGGACATTATATCTGGTTCCTCATAAGAGAAACTCATTCCAAAATATACAGAGGACAAACTAGGAGCCAAAATTATTTCTAATAATCTCATATTATAGTGAAAGAGTACAATAAAAATATAAAAATAAACGGAATTATATGCTATAAATAAGGAAAAAAAAAAAATACAAAAACAGAGAAAAAATTTAATTTTTGCACACATATAATTGATCATAACTTCTACATTTCTGCATAGATCTTCATAATAAATACCTTTTTCTCTTCGTAAAAGTGCAAACTCTACGTAAAAAATAAAAAACTGGGTATATTTCCACGATTTATACTTTTTCTCGCCGATAGAGTGAATTATCGATTTCGATTTGGGCCAAAAAATTTTTTTTTTGATTTATAAGAGAAAAGGTCTACAGTTTTTTGTTTATTCGTTCTCGAGATATCGAATTAAACGCGTTACTCGCGATAGCGGCGCCACTGACACTCGAGGAACCCCTCAAATCCGGCATTATGCTCAGAATACATCGCTCTAACAATTTATACTATTACCCAACTTACGTTATTTTATGTAGATTTTGGCTTATTTTTTGATAGATTTACTGGACTACTAGTATTCAAATTCAAATGATTAATTTTGTCTCTATTTAATATTAACATTTTTTGCTACCATCGCCTTTTCAAAATATGTCTTATTCATTTAAATCTTGTAGTCCGCCTTCTTCCACAATAAATACACTTTTCTCATTAAAACGATGTATTGTAGATTTAATATCCCCGAACACTTTTACGATTACAAAGCGTCGTTGATTAATATCGAACACAAACCAGATCTAGAATTAGTTCGTGACATACGGGAAATTGCCACGCGAAAGTAAACATACCCGCAAATATCGAGAGCCTCACAGAGGCAACGTGTAATTGCAAAAGTTTAAAATGAAAATCCATTTGTGAAATGTATTTTTCGCCGTTTACAAATGGCGCTTTACATTGCGAGCTTAAAATTAGGTTTTTATGACCTCATGAATTGTGTAATTAAAGGCATGTCTGTTATTTCTACTCGTAGGGATGTGTATTGCAAGATTTTATCACAACAGGTACAGTTTTTATCCAAAGCTAGAAAAGTTACTTCCGCTTAAACCGGAAACACGTAGTAGAATTAATTACAGATACAAAAAGTTTTCAATATCTATTTAAAGCTATTTCTACATCATGTAAGTTTTCTTTAATCTAGTTAATTAACTTCGTCAGAGCGCATCAAAGAAATACGGCCAGCTTTGAGACCCAAAAGAAAATGTATACACAATATGAAAAGATTCTTACATTTCACGTCGAGCTGAAGTGCGTTGCTTTCACCGTCGCCTTCTTGATTGCTGCCGACGCAAGTGTACAGTCCCGCACGAGCTCTCGTGACAGACTGAAGGACTAAACTCTGATTGCTGACGATTGTTCCGGCCGCCGCATTGTTGTACAGCATCTTTCCCTGGAAGTTTTCAGTTTAATAAGACCTCGCCGCCGTCGTCGTCATCCCTAATTGGATTGTTAGCGTACGCGTTTCGGTATCGAACTTACGTTGTGTCTCCAGCTGACTTTGTACACCCACGGATTCGACTTGATGTTGCATTCGAAATACACGTCTACGCCTTCTTTGATCGTGCTTCCGTTTATTGTGCTTCCGAGTTCCAATGATACTAGAGGCACGTCTGAAAAATTAAAGTTTTTTTTGTATTAATTAAACGTTCCATAACTATAACGAACATCCTTTATTGAAGCTTAATATGATGGATTTTTATCGATTTGTTGCACTAAATAATCCACCCCAAGTTCACGGAAGTAGAACTGAGGGGCAATTTTTGGCAAGAGTAAAATGGTTTCAAGATCAACGGAAAAACATGGAAAAGGAAAATAAGAAAATAGGGGACATAGTAAGAGAGACGGTGGAGAGATGCCTCAAATCATGAAAGCGAAGGAACTGAGGGGAGAAGTGAAATATATAAGAAAGGGACAGACAACTCTGAGGAATGAGATGAAAGAAGAATTAAGCAGATGAAGAAGGAAAATAAAAAAATGAAAAGGGATTTAAAAGAAATGAAGGAGTGGACAGTTAAGATGGAGAAAGAAAGGGTAATAACTATAGAGAAAGGAGGAGAATCGGGAAGATTAGAGGAGGACAGATACTAATCTACTAATACTAGATACTAATTAGGTGGTTACAGTTGCACGAAGGTAGTGTGAGGGAAGAAGTACGGAGATTTCTCGAAAATGGAATTCAAGCTGAAGTGGAAGTAGAAGAGGGTAGCAAGATGGAAAAAGTGGAAAAAGTTGATGAGACTCAAAGCATGGGAGCATAAAGAGAAGATTAAGAAGAGAAAGAATACGCTAAGACGACGATTTTACACAGAAGAAAAGAACAATTCAGAGGAAGATCTGGGAAAGAAGCAGAAAAGAATAAGAAGGATGGAAGAAGAACGAGATTACAACAAATTAAGGGTGGGTGAGGATTTGGATATGGAACGAAAAGGAGCGAAAGTTAATAGAAAAAAGGCGGTGACAGGAAATACAGGAAAAAGGTGACCGAAAAGAACCCTTCATGTTAAGGTTTTTTTTTATTGATTTAGAGACGGTATATTGCAACCCAACCCATTTATCTAATCGAAAGTTGCATTAAAAATAAGCTAAGTTGGTTTGGATTTTCTTATTCAAAGATGAATTGTGCTAAGTTGGGTTCAATATATCGACGTAGACTTTGCCAAATCAAAGTTTGTTTCAAAGTGAATGAACTTGGGTTGGGTTCGATATTGATTATGAAAATGACGTCCGTTAGTTTGGGTTCAACACATTGATTTGGAAGCGAATGAACTTGGGTTGGGTTCGATATTGATTAGGGAAATGACGTCCGTTACTTTGGGTTCAACCCATTCATTTGGGAATCTTTTTCCAACTCTACTTGTAACAAAATATGTGTACGAGCACTGAGCAGCCTAAACCCGGACATTTGTGTCAAATCATAGTTTATTTCAAGCAAACCTAATTCTTTTATCAAAATTTGTTAAGTATAAATACTTTGGGTACGAAGTAAACATCTATATTTTTATTGTAAGATAATTCTTTTAATACTGAGGATTAGTGCGCGGACTCTGAGACACATGTTCGAAAATATAAAATGAAGGCGACACATCAAGAAAATAAATGAAACTAAAATTTCACGTGTTAAAATAAATATGCCAAAAAAAATTTTAGACCTCGATCAGGCACCGAGCTATTCTACAGTTCGTCTCATGAATACTCCTCGTATTATTAATGAAATCGCAATTGGAATTGCACTGGTAAACTAGTCTGCGATATTTTTTTGTAAATATGACTCGTGTTTATCAACTTATTGTATTTAAAATAAAGTTTAAAATATTTTTTACAATTTCCGTATATGTTTATTTGAATCTTGACTATTATTATTGGTTAAAATTTAAGGAAAAATATATTAATTTTTGAACATAACAGAAATAATATTAACAAGATCAAATTATTCGCTGAGCGCATAAAAAAAATGAAATGTGTCTCAGTATCCGTGCCTTACTGAGGACACATCTTTTTATTATGTGACTATTTAAAATAAACACATAAATATTACAAGGTAAATTACACATCTGATATGCTTGTGTGCGGAGGGCCGCTGAAATTTACATAAACAAAATAGAACAAATGTAAACGTGGCGCCTCGCCTAAAACGACGTCAACCCTCGCTGACGACCCCATTTGCGAATCTTTATGGCCACTTTAACTACACAAACGTCAAAAAAAAAAAGACAAAAACCCCGAAATAAACAAGCGGAATGACAACGTAAGAGATTACGCGCAAACAACGCAATTCACACGCCGGCGACGGCGACGCGACGGGTCAAAGCGTTCTTCAAGAAAATTACTGCAAAATTCCGACGATAAAAAATAACGTCGAGTGATATGCGTACTACTGTGTCTTTTGGACATTTTTACGCTCATCGCTCGGACTCGAAAATATTTTATAGTGCGCGCATCAAGGACACTTTACGATCGGAAATCTACATTGGGTGTGAACTATACGGCTGTTTTATGGGTGTTTATTAAATTTTGAAGTGGATGGATTTTTATTTGCTTGCACTTTTTATGTTTTCACAGTTTTCTCAGTATTTGTTTTTTATTTAATCGTCCTTTTTCCAACTTTTTATTTTCGTGATTTTTATTAAATATGCACGTTATTAATTATATTTGATTTAAGTAATTTTAACCAATAGATCAAATCTCAGTTTAATGTTGACTCATAAGTTCCAATTTCTTCCTCCATGGATAATTTTAATTGTTATCGACTAAAAATTCACTGAAATTCATTTCAGAGGTAAACGGTTACCGTTTCTGCGTCGAAATCCGTCCGACCGAAACTAACTCCATAAATTGAAGCAAGAATATTTTCACTGTAGATCTAATAATTAACCACAAGTATAGTTAGCGCCAGGTCGTTAGTTCCGATTGCGGCTGATATGGTTGAATTTACACGGGCGACATATCAGCTCCAGAGATGAGGAGGCCAGGCTTGCTTCATGATGTGGAAATGATTACGTCGGAGATGATATTTAATAGGTAGGTTCAGGGACTAGAGCGGAAAATCTTTCGAACTGAATCCATCTGAACACACTTTAAACAATATATGTGTAATAAGAATGTGAAAAGGGGAAATAAGCTACTTTATTTACGTAAAAAATAATAAATAAATGTTGAATCCTTAGAAAGTTGTGTTGAGCAAAACAATCGGAATAATTCCAATACCCATATGTTTATTAGTTACCGAACCCAAAAATTCTGCAAGTTCATAATTTTGAAATTGAAATTGATTTACAAAAAGTCAACACAACCCAATTTTCTTAAAAATGGAATTGAATTTATTCCAAAAGTTTTCTTCTTTAAAATCGGATTTTTGCGCCTTATTACGAGATTTTCGTTGTGTTAACTCTTAAATTTCTTGATATATCCTTTACAAATTTATATAAGTCACAATTACAGATTCGTCGATAAGTTCCATTTCTTCGAACGTTCCACGGAAAATGTTGATCTTAAAAAAACCATCAATTGTTTTCTATTTTCATCATTTCCCATCCATGTGATCTGACGATTCAGGTGGAACCGAATTCAATTTCGAAAGTCAAACAAGACACCGCGAACCGAAGCGAGGAGTTTCGTCGTCACAAAACAATAAGTCGTTTTCGTTCCGATTTAATAACTTATTCAGCTATTTCTGCTGCATAATAAAGCGTTTAAAATTACTCCCGCGTCACGGAGCAAACTGATTGTTTCATCTCGGGCTGATAAGTCGACCGTTTAAATTAAATCATATCTACCGCATTTGCAAATTAACGACGCCGCTCTCGAAATTGCACTTTAGTTAATTATAGTTCTTGGCTCGATTGTTAATATTAGTTCGGACGAAATTTAAATAATTTCTTGTCATGAATAAACGCCAGGTCCGAAATTTGATTACTAACGGCAAATAAGACAATTATACAAAAATGTATATGAACGTTGTTAAATTTTGTTTACATAGTATAAGCTTTTAAATCAAAGACTAAGTCATGTTCACACAATGCACGAAAAATTTCATTTAATGACCGACCATATATCAGCATGTCGACATCGCTCATATGTTATGAGGGTCTGCGGCGATTATAAAGGGTAATATTTCAGTTGTCCGAACATATGCCGATGACATGTTTAAGTTAGCACATGATGTTGCGGCAACCCGATCCTTGTTTCTGCAAAGGAACTGGAAGTATTATTAATAACCCAATTTATTAAGCATATTAAATTCGATTCGAGTTGGCGCTCGACTACTATTATCTCCACCCATCTCCACGACCCACTATCGATAATGGTAGGCGAAGTATATGAACTCGGGATTTAAGACGAGAATAAGAATTGAAGAAAATAGTTAACTGTAAATTCTATATTTGTAGGTGGTGCACAATGCCTCGTTCAATTTCTTCGGTTTTATTCTTTTTATTTGACATGTAAATATAAAATACACATTTTTAACAATTAGTTCTGTAATTATGTAAAGTAGCTTGTTTTGTGCTTTTAACAAACTTTACTGAATAGCGAAGTTATGATTGGTGAATGATCAGAAGATATGTCTAAGGAAGATTGTACTTGGGAATAGTTTTTGTTAATCCCTTTTATGATAAGTTTTCTTGGGTCGTTTGGCCAGCAGGTTACTCTTATTAGCTAAAAAGTATTCAAATAAAATTCAATAAGCAACAATGCATTCCAACCTAAGGAAATGCAACATAATCCACCCCTATCCCATTAAACCCAATTTAACCTAACTTAATCCAATTTTTAAAAAAATATATATTCAAGGTGAATTTATTTTATTTTTCTCAAAAGAAAATTCTTCAAGATTTGTTCTGTTTTGACTGTCTCTTCATTTGTTTTTATGACATTTTGTGCCTTTTATATGCAGTCGGAAACATTCTACAATAGCTAACTTTTTATTTAAAGAGATACACATTTGGTTAAATGGACAAAGTTTAAGTACCTTGCAATGCGCATTTCGTGCAATAAATTATAAAACAAAAGAACATCGCGTTGCTAAGATACAAGCACAACGATTAATTTTTTAAATTGAACACCGTGTATATTTTTATATTTTTAAGTTGCTCTGGTTGCCTGCTATAATTAATTATAAAACAATTTTTCTCTAGGATCGCTAGTTAAGCAGTTAAAAAATAAAGTAATAAAATAATAAAAATCAAAAAGCAAAAGAACTGTTGTTATCGATTCTCCTGTTGCAACAAGTTGTTTTACAAATGTTTTTCATCCTTCGGATTGCACCAATATGTCTTATGCATTTCACATCAATAATAACAAAAGAAATAATACATTATTTATTTACTACTATGTATTATAATTATAATGAAATTTGCAAAATTGTTTTCTCCAAAACTCTTTTAATAGCGGTTTTAGAGAAAAATTATTAATTAATAATTAATTATAGCAGGCGACCAGAGCAACTAAAAAATATGAAAATATACAGGGTATCCAATTTAAAAAATTAATCGTTATGCTTGTATCTTAGCAACGCGATGTTCTTTTGTTTTATAACTTATTGCGCGAAATGCACATTGCAAGGTACTTAAACTTTGTCCCTTTAACCAAGTTTGTATCTGTTTAAATAGAAAAGATAGCTATTGTAGAATGTTCCCGTGAACACATTGTATATGGAGAAGATGGAGAAAAAAATAACGAAATTTGTTTTTCCCATTAGTTTGTTTTGTTTTGTTTCATGATTTTTCGTGTTGCTTCGAGAAATAATAATATATTTTATGATCCTTTTTCTTGACAAACAAACAACAACAACAAACAAACAAAATTAGTCCACTTGGACTAATTTTCTATGGCATAAGACAAATATGTAACTCTTGGATTGCTTTTCTTCCTGGTTTCGTCTTGATGAATTTTTCTTTGCTGAAAGTTTCTCTATTTGCATGTTTCGGCTATCGCTATTTTCGAGTGCCATTTTCTAGTCATTTCGTAAAAATTATAATGAAGTCAAAGTAAACGAAGAAAAATTATACCAACGTGTGGCAAAAAAATTATGTTCAAGGAATGTACAAAATTTCCAAAAAAAAATGAAGAATCCGCAAAATGGATTCATTTTCCTCAAAAAGCCTCACAAAGAGTTTCAATTAAACTGTATTCTATTATTGCCATCTCTTCATTTGTTTTTGTGTCATTTTGTTTGTTTAGAAGGAGAAAGAAAAATAGAAAATATCTTACATAAAAAACTTGATTTATCAAAATTCAACTCCCTTTGTTAAGATTTCCAAAGAGAAAGTACAAAACGAAGGAGTTTCCTTTTTCCACTTTAATTTGTTTTTTATGTTAATTACGAAAGTCGAACAGATTATATAAGACTGATCTAGGCATTACTTTAAATTTTACATTAAAAATACTTACGATATATATCCAATTTCCAACCGTCTTCGATCCCGCTGTCCGATATCATTTGCTGTTGACCTCTGCATGATAAATATTTTCCGAAGTCGTCCACAGTCGGAATAAAAGTTAACACGCTTGTGGTGGTATTACTGTCGGGGCTCGTCTGCAACAATGAAAATAATTTCCGATATATTCACACTAAAGTGCAGTGAATTACAAATGAAACGTCTTTTCACTCGACTTAAAAAAATTAATGGTTGTGGTGAAGAAAATATACGTATTGCAGCTTTTTTAAACCGAAGTTCAGATTTACGATAATATGTGTCTATTTCACAAGGCGAGATTATCGGTCACTACTTTGTTGCCAGTTCTTCGAGATTAAAGTTACGACCGTAAATTTCGCCCTTGGGCATTTTTTTTCCACCAGGACGGCTTCAAGTGTAGCAAAACCGATTCTTCGCAACAAATTTCCAGTTTTACGATATTGACAAGGGCCCGCTCGGTAATATGCCCACGATAAATTACCACCCGTCCCTGAAACTTGTCCCCCGAAAAAAAAGGAAAAATTTATGTTGTCCTCGAAGTGAAAATACGATTTTACGTAATTAAACAGAACGTCGCCGGACGTGAAATTTATGATATATCGCGTCCACTTTTCGTGGAATTTTCGTTTTAATCGATTATTGCATTTTACAGTTTTAAAGTTTTGAGCATCAGGGGTGTGAAATAATTGGTTCACAAATTTGTGCATATCTGAGTTTCAATTTACGACGGAGTATTCACGATGTACGTCGAACGTAGGGTGAAATTAACTTATGCAGATAGAGTAAAGATGAAAATGGTTTAAAACTTCAATCATCGACGCGAGTACAATGCCGAAGGAAGATAATGCAGGAAACAAAAACTCACTTTCCTCCCATCCAAGACGTTATTCATATTTGAACCTTTTCTTTTTTGTCGCGTGAATAACATTCTTATTATATTATAATGTGGAGCTGGAAGACCCCGTTCGCGTTTATATTTCATCTTGACGTCAAACGAGGCCGTTTTTTTCCCGCCCCCCGTTTTCGAGACGATAAAGTCATGAAGTTCCGTCGTTTGCTGTTGAGGAATTTTAAATTATGCACGCAGATAAACAAATTGTCCTGTCACGATTCGTTAAAATAAATACAGTAGTTTGTGAAACTAAATTTACATATTCGTGAAATTTGCCAACACAAGCGCTAAATTCGATAAAATATTTCTTTAAATGTACGTTCTGGGAATCAATTCTTTCTAATTTGCATTATTCAAGAAATAAACGATATCGCTAGGTATTAAAATACTACACGAAGGAAACTGACATGTAAGGTGTATTTGAAATTTGGAGTTTACATATTGCTGTGTTATTTATCTATTTTATTTATATTTAATTAATATTATTATTTATTATTTCAATTTACTTGTATTGGAATAAGATTTTTATGTATAAGGATATTAAATGAAAACAAACGAATTTTAGAATAAATCAATATAATTAATTAATTACATTTATCTACAACTTATATCTACCTTAAAACTAATAATAATAATAATAATAAATATTTATAATTATATTCATAAATGGTCGTGTATTCTCTTACCAACTTTTAAAATATAAAAAAATGTACAAAACGAATATTGGTACCACTACTTATAACTTCACATCAATTAAAGTGCATGTTATGAAGTGACAATTAATATTATTGACATAACATTTAAGAATGGAAGCATTTACTTTCAGTTGGAATTTATATTTACACCAAAACCTAACCACAAACGTTTGGATGTGACACAATAATGAAACGTAAGTTAAACCTTTAATATTAAATTGTAAATACATGAAATAATCCTTCATGAATTACAATTCGTTTATTTATATTTTATGTATAAAACATAACATTGCTTAAAATATTTTCAACAATCTCAACAATATTTTTATAACTTCAATTCTAATGTGTAATAGAATTGATTAATACAATTATAAATTAACTCGCCCAATTAGTGCTGAGTATCCTCACTCACAAGTTAGTAATCGGAGCACTAATACACTCGGAGAACAATCCAACTGGCAGCAGTTCTTCCCGGTTTTGCTCCCTTCGGAAGGGTGAGTCACAATACGACTAAAGACTTTTAAGCTGCGTTCGTCCTTTTATAGGTAAAATAATTAACAAAAACTATCTTATAAAAGAAGGTGTTCATAGCTCACTCGTTGACAAAATTAAAAATTACAATCTGGTGCCTATGCGTGCTATTTAAATTATGTAACCAAATTTCGTACATTTCGTATTTGTTGAGATCATCTAAGTTTATGATCTAAAATTGTACTAAGAAATTTGGAAATAAATAAAACGACCGAAATTTATTGAAAAATTGGTGCTCGCCGGAAAGATCAAAGGATATAAATTCTATGGCCATATTCTTGTTGTCTTGCGCGGAGTTGCCTGGTAAAGATATTGTAAATTATGTTTCCTCGGCAAATATTTTCAATTCTCCAATATTGTTGCAGTATCATCGAGCAAGGTTGCAGAATTTTTATCAAAGACTTCCGATAATGCGATTCAATCATGCGATATAAAATTTAGAAATGGGGTCGAGGACATTACGGGGAGGCAAGCATTTCATACACATTCAATTTTTCATCCTGTTTCATGGCTTATTTTTCTGCCGTTCGAAGTTAATTCGTCCCATATGTTAAATGCAGTAGATTTTAAACGTACTTCGCTCAAGTATAAAACTGGAATGTAAACTTCGCAATTTTAATGATATTTTACGATAAGTTGGACTTATTAGTACATTTTAATTTCGAGCATGATGAGCATAAATAAAATTTTGCGATTATGCTGATAAAAATATAGACGTTAGTGTATTTCGTCATATTTACATTCATTTTCAGTTGAAATTTAATAATACAGTATTAAAAATTTACGCTCTATAAAAAGAAATTGTTAAAAGCAAATCCCACGCCGTTAAACGTCCACCTTTGGGTGAATTTGCATTTTGGTTTATGTTAAAATTTTACGTTCGAAGTACGAGCGGAGTACGTGCGGTCATACTAAAACGGCCATTAAATTGTAGGCGAATTGGATATATACTTTACGTTCTTAACTTCGATCGTAATTCTTAAAGTTATTTTTGCGCACATACGAGTAATGTTCCTTCCCGAATTCAAAGTTATACGTTCAAAAGGTCATAACATTATTCAAATATATCTAGTTACGAGCATTGTAATTCTCCGCGGACTCCTGCCCATACGTTTCTACCCATAAAGATATCTACATTTTATTTGATTCGCTCAAAGTTGCCAAAAGTTCTCGTTCCGTGTATATATCAACAATCTTCGACGGATATTCTGTCAAAATATGCGAGATATCGTCCGTGAAATGGACCGATAAATTGAATGTCTGAGAAATTATGGGCAAGTTTTTCAAATCCAAAAGTGGACGTCAATTTTTTCCTCATAAAATAAATAATACAAAAGTGTTCCATTAAAGACGACATTGTAATTGTAATTACAAAGTTCTTTTGTACATATTTGCGTACTGAACTGAACAAAATAACAACTGCTCAGTTAATTAATTCGTCTAGAATCAATGATATAGAATGTTGCAAGTTTGCTCAGATTAAACACAATTCCTTAATTTTCGTTTGAGAATCTGCACTCACAACACAAAGTCGAGTTAATTAAACGATTCATTTAGTTGTTACGACGGAACGGTACAATTATCCGAATTATTCGAATAAATGTTTAGTAATTATATATAAAAAAAAAAAATTAACCGTGCGCGTATTTGCAGGAAAATTTGAATAACTGAGTGTTTAGAAATACGATAAACGTTAAAGTACGATTGAATAAATAAGTTGACAAAAGGAAACAAGAATACATATACATTTTTTTTATGTCCACGTTAATTAATAATCTGTTCATTATACAGAACCATAAGTTTAAGTTACGACAAAGAATTTTTGGACTTGTAAGGTAAACTTTACAACAGTAAGATCATGAATACTCAATTTTTGTCGACAAGATTTTTATTTGCATGATTAGTGGTTGCTTGGCAATTAAACGAGACCAATTTGACGAAAAGAACCATGCAGTTAATATTGGTGCATGTGATCCTGATTTTAAAATAGCATTCGTCCATAATATATGAGGTTGATCACTAAAAGATACCTTATAAAATATACTATTAACAGTTGACTTTAATTATGAAACTTAGTCTGGAAATTTTTGATTCTAATTGTTAGGCCTGTAGGTTTACAAGGTTTTAATCAGGGCACTTCATCAGTAGTATTGAACAGTACCCTCGCGAGCACATTTAAATGCACACTGTGTTTGTCTTTATATTTTTGGCTAGCTTTTCTGATTTATTCTTTTATGGTGGGTATTTGAAATCACCGATTATCAGTAGTTACAGGTATTAGCAGATCTCAGCCACTGCCAGTGACCGTGATTTTTAAAGAACGGTGAAAAAATCACCGTCAGTGAAATTTCGCTTATCACTATAGCATACGACCTAAAAATTTTAGTTTCAAAGGAAGGTTTGGAATATATGAAGAACGGTGACGAGGAATGAAAACATAATAAATTTTTTTATGAGAGTATTTTGTTTTTTAATTTGTGTTTACTTTTACTGTATATTTTTGCCATTAAAATATTATATACCTATTATAGTTTTTTTTTATTTTCTATAAACGCGTCCAAAACCATCAGAATGTTATCTAGACACGTAATTCTCTGTGAATAGTTATATAATCCTTAACTATATTACTCTTTCATAAATAATTACGTTTTTATTAATATTATTAGTGTCAAATTCTTGGTTGATAGAATACTTATCTTTTTTTTTTCTTTCTTGCAACCAAATTAAAACTCAAGTTGTGCAATAAAATATATTTATTACAATAGTAATAAATATATTTTATTGCACAACTTGAATTTTAATTTGGTTGCTCGCTCAAGAAAGAAAAAAAAAAGATCTTTTATTAATAAACAAGCATTGTGACAAATAAAAAACAAAAAAATTTTTTGGCCAGGTTTTTAGCTGAAATACCAGTCTTTGTTACTTAGATAGACCTGTGATCACGTCTCTCGTCCCATCGTAAAGGTTACATGCGTCGATTTGGCTTCCCAGCTTTTATCTTCCACCTTTTCAATCATATTTTTTATTTTATTTAGATACGTTTACACGCTTCATAAGCTTAATCACAGATGTCGTTCTGAGCTTCCCATATAGGTCTCTAAATCTATAATCAGAAAAATCAAAAATGATATTGATTTTAATATTTTATTTTGCGGTTTGATGTTTTATATTTGCCGTAAACGTAAGAAGAAAAATATTAACGAAGATCCGCCGCATTTCCGAATTTTCATGCGCGAACCAGAATCGTCGGTCGTAAAAATGGCGAAAAGTGTACGGGAAAATAAAGTTTCGCGATAAATGTTCTTCAGATGTGTGTCGCGACCTCGCGCCCCCTTCCTCTTGAAGTATGCGCGCAATAAAATTGATATATGTTTATTATATAAATATTTTAGCTTAAAATAGAGAGGATGTGTACAGATGGGCGAGGGGTTCGACGGCAACTTTGCATTTTTCACGAAGTATACGGTATTTATTTTCATTTTTATGTGCATGTGTGGCCCAACGCCGCCGCGAGTTTATTTTATCTGCGACGCCTGACGAATGCGAAAACGCCACCGCAAGTAAAATCAAGAAAGCGACATGGAATAATGAATACGAATGAAATAGGGGGAAAAATTTAATAAATGCATGCGGTCGTACGTATCGTATTTTAAATGGCTTCGAGACACAGAAAGGAAACATTTACTTCGTTTCAAGATAGCAACACAAAAGTCAAAATCGGAACATACAATTCCTACACGTATACAGAGCGGTTCAAAACTCCCCCCCCCATGATAACTTTTGAACGGCTGGATCTATCGTTATGAAAAAAAAAAAAAAAACAGGTCGATTTTTAATTTTTACGTACAAAATTTTGGTGTTGTCAAAAATTCAATTCCGCTTCCGGTGAAACCGGATGTGATGTCAACTTTCTTATTTTAAATGGATATTTTGACGCTTTTGGAAAGACGATGGAGAGACGAATCCAACGATACCGCATATGTTCAACTTTAATTTGAAAAGTAGCAAGATAGGCAGCAACAATTTTTCTGTAATATGTTATTTTTTTAAGCAAAATTAGCCAGAAGTTCGTAATAAAGATTTGCTTTTATTTGTTTATTATTTGTTTTGTACCTAATTAGTTAGTAAATGTCTATTAATGGTTTTTCTTGTTATTTAACACTAAAAATGTTTATTGCCTTATGGCTAACTAAGGAACACATAAAGAAAATGGCAGAAAAGTTATTGCTGCCTCTCTTGTTACTTTTCAAATTAAAGTTGAACTTATGGTATCGTTGGATTTGCTTCTCCGTTGCCTTTCCAAAAACGTCAAAATATACAGGTCTTCCATTTAAAATAAGAAAGTTGACATCACTTCAGCGGAATTCAATTTTTTACATCAAAATTTTGTACGTAAAAATTAAAAATCGACCTGTTTTTTCTCATAACGATGGCTCCACCGTTCAAAAGTTCTCATGGGGGGGGGGGATTTTGGACCGCACTGTATAATTGCGCAAGTGTTCAAATTTGCAAATATCAAAGCCTCATATCTAAATTACCTACTTTTATTTTCTTACTCGATTCCCGAATGCATTTTCGTACAGCAATTTAAAAAAATTAAGCAAATTGTAATTTATTTTATGGAGCGTCGAAAAGTTCTGTTTAGCGCGAGCCTCAACACCCGGCACCGTGCGAAATAAAAATACGAACGAATTTTGCTTCGTCCGGTGTTCCATTATTGCGACTCTAATTTTCGTCCGCGTAATTTCGACCCGACCTCCTAACCCTATAAACACACTTACTGCCACATAACACGTTTTCCGTGTTGAGCACATTTCGGGAGTTATTAGTTTTTATAGAGCGTGGTCATATTGCGACCGATGTCAACTTTCGACGAAAAATGGCGCTAAAAGGACATTCGCACTCACGCGCTTAACGCAATAAAAGCGGCGGCGTTCGGTTCGACTGGCGTATTTTTATTTATTTTTTTTAATGACTTTCCGATAATCAAATTCGCCTGTGACGAACGTTCGTGATTCGAAACGTAATTTCGTTAATATTGTAAAACGACGCGTTTAATTGAATTGCATGAATTGATGGGACCTTTGCGCTGCGTCGTTTTACTCTTTTTTTTTCGTTCTTTATATGTAATTAGTATTGACTGTTAAAAAATACTCAAAATTATTTATTAAAAATGTTGGATATGGATGTGATTGATATGGTGTGAATTGTTGAGCTTGTTATAAACAATCGGATTGCAAAATAAAAAATACATTATGACAAAAAAATTACAAAATATATATTTAAAAATCTGTATTATTTCGGAGAAGTTTTTATTTGCAATATGAACATGACCGAAGCGAAACTAACATGTATCGCTTATATTTTTCATCTTCTAATAAGATTTTTTCTGAAAACACTAAGAAAGCCTACAATTTACATTTTTTTAATTTGAATAAATCTATTATTGTATAATAAGAAATATTTTTTTTAATGTTGTTTTCATTCGCGTAAGGGGCTTAATAACAATAATAATAATATTTGTTTTAAAATCAAATATTTCTGGATGCAAAAAACCCAACTGAAAAATACTAAAGAAACCAGCAAAAAAAAAAAAAAATGCTGACTGATAAAAGAAAGGCACGGAGTAGACGGTAACAAAGAAAAGCTACGTGTATTAAACATCCTACAACACTAATGATTGGTAGAGATTTTTCCCGAAATTGTCGTTTCTGAAAAAGCCTGCTTCCTTTTCGATACATTAACTAACTGCTTGAGTCGCACGCCAATAGACAATTGAACCATGATAATTAATAACAGAGACATTACACAATTGACAAATCCTACAGAAATTGTCGGCAAATTTTATGTATATTTGACTCCAAGATGTGAACAGATGCTAAAATTATTACCTATAAAATGAATGATGAAACTGATTACTTCGCTGCTTCTAAAAAGTCTTTGAAGAATCACAGGTTACTTTAAAGATCTTGCAGCAATTTGAAAAGTGGCTTTTAAAATAATTCACTCAACTCTTAACACAACCTATGGAACCACATAATGGAAAGATCACTAGAAGGAGGACATCCCCTTATATTCGTAGTCGTTGCCTTTTGAAAAGGTTTAAACTGTGAAATGGAATAGAAAATAGAAAACACCTACACCTACGTAACGTAAACCACTTTTTAAATGATGTATCTGAGGCAGATATTACACAATTAAATTTAAAGAAGAACGCTCTGAATTAAAGAATAATGTATCCGTTGGACTACCTGAGGGAATCGTTCTGGGGCCTCTACTTTGTGTTTTCTATACGAATAACAATTTTTTTGTAATTAAAATAACTTAAAAACCGTCATAATTTATCGAAAAGTTCATATAAATATTTCAGTAATAAATGTGTATTTTACACAATTAAATTTGAAGAAAAACGCTCCGAATTAAATAATAATATATACGTTGGACTACCTGAGGGAATCGTTCTGGGGCCTGTACTTTATATACGAATAACAATTTTTTTCTAATTAAAATAACTTAATAATTTATCGAAAAGTTCATATAAATATTTCCGTAATAAATGGGTATTTTAAATGATCTCAAATCACAAAAACGGTGGCTATTTTTTATTCAAATTTTCGATGTTACACAGAGTTTTGTAAATGCGAAATTTAGCAATTAAATACGTCATCACGAAATAAAATTGAAAAATATCTTAGAAATTCACAAATTGCAGTGAAATAAATTCAAAGGTTAAAACTGTTAAAAAATTAAAAGTTTACCAGACGACACTGTGGATTTGTTGATGAAGTCGCCCAATCATATTCCAGTAAACAAATTCGTGGAAAATGTCGCACAAATATGGAAAAACTTAGCTAAACGAGAAATTAATAAAAACCGGACCAATGGAAACATACAACCGTTTTTTTTCTTTGTTCGACTTTGAAACAACGCAATTCTGATTGGATGTAATTTCCAATCATTTTAAAGTAAACAATCTCCAGGTCGAAATATCGCAACCCAAACCCAAATCCGCAAAAACGACAGTCCCATCTTTTTAAATTTTCGAAAAATGTCATTTCTTTTGTATGGATATTCAATTTTAAGTACGGTCCTGCGTCCA
>JAFFZR010013760.1:0-15401 GCA_018397195.1 Lethrus apterus | reverse complement strand
TTGAAACTTTTTTTGCTGATATCGTTTCGCTGACTATGAAGATATTAGATTTATTCATCTCTTCCTCTATTTGGTATGCTTTACTTGCTTCTGATATCGTTCTCACATTCCAGCATCCCGCGAATGCCTTCTATTATCTAACAGCCCTTCTATTGGCTTTCTGATTTATTTCTTCAGTTTGGTCTTCTATTTTCATTTTTTTTTTTTTTCAATATCCGTATTCGTTTTCATAGCCGTTTATTAGTTTTTTTGTATTTTTGTTTTCGTCTGCGGTTTCTTTCTCTTCTAGAGAACTTTGGCTAAATGTTCGTGTGAATTTTTTCATTATTGTTCCTTGTTTTATTAGTTCCCTTATCTTCCTCCTTCAGTTCCTCAATCGTCAATCGTTTCCCATTAATTATTAATTTATCATATTTAATTTGTGCTTTATTTCCTTTGTCCCATTCTATTCTTTCTTCATTTATGTTTTCAGTTCTTGCCATTTCTCCATAACTTTCTTCCAGTTCTGTTTTTCTTCTCCCTTAAAATTTCGTTTCATATTTTGTTTGTTCCATTTTTATAGACCTTTTATCCCTTTTTTTATCTGCCAAATCTCTATATATATCTTTACATCATGTTTCTCATTGATTAAAATACACAATGTTTAGATTAATTGTTTGCTCTTCTACAGAGTTTAATTATATTATATATTATTTGTTTATCAATATGTTTTAAGATATTATGCAGATTTGTATTTCAAAAATTAAACACTAATGTTCTTAAACACATATTCTACGTACCTTGTGGCAAGAGTTGGTAATGGTTTGTATGTTTAAGGAAATATGATAATCGCTTGTGCAAATCTAATTTATTTTAGTTAACTATTTTAAGTACGAGAAAGAAACTTGCAATTTATCTTCTATAGAACAATCACTGCCTAGATATTATTGATTTACCACTTCTGCCAATCAAAGTATTTAATTTGTTAAACTATGAACTCGCAACGTATACAGTCTGTTCACGGGAACATTCTACAATAGCTAACTTTTTTATTTAAAGAGATACAAACTTGGTTAAATGGACAAAGATTAAGTACCATGCAATGCGCATTTCGCGCAATAAATTATAAAACAAAAGAACATCGCGTTGCTAAGATACAAGTATAACGATTGATTTTTTAAATTTAACACCCTGTATATTTTTAAGTTGCTTTGTTCGCCTGTTATAATTAATTATAAGATAATTTTTCTCTAGGATCGCTAGTCAAGGAGTTAAAAAATAAAGTAATAAAATAATAAAAACCAAAAAGAAATATTGTTATCGGTCCTCCTCTTGCAACAAGTTGTTTTATAAATGTTTTTCATCCTTCGGACTGCATCAATATGTATTATGCATCTCACATCAATAATAATAAAGGAAATTATTATAAATTATTTATTTACCACGATTTTAATTATAATGAAATTTGCAAAATTATTTTCTCCAAAACTCTTTTAATAGCGGTTTTAGAGGAAAATTGTCTTATAATTAATTATAGCAGGCAATCAGAGCAACTTAAAAATGTAAAATATACAGGATGTCCAGTTTAAAAAATTAATCGTTATCGTTGTATCTTAGCAACCTGATGTTCTTTTGTTTTATAATTCATTGCGCGAAATACGCATTACAAGGTACTTATACTTTGTCCATTTAACAAAGTTTGTATCTCTATAAATAAAAAAGTTAGCTATTGTAGAATAATTCGTGAACACCCAAAATGCAAGAAATTATTGTTCCTTAACTATCGATTCTAGAGAAAATTGCCTTACAATTAATTATAGTAGGCAACTAGAGCAACTTAAAAATATAAAAATATACAGGTGTTCAATTTAAAAAATTAATAGTTATGCTTGTATCTTAGCAACGCGATGTTCTTTTGTTTTATAATTTATTGCGTGAAATGCGCATTGCATGGTACTTAATCTTTGTCCATTTAACTAAGTTTGTATCTCTTTAAATAAAAAAATTAGCTATTGTAGAATGTTCCCGTGAACAGACTGTATATTGTGAGAATTTGTGAAATGGCAACTATATTTTGATTACGAAATTGGTCATAATTCACAATGATATATTATAATTGGCTAATATTTAAATTTATTTTTAAATATTTTAATGTTGACACGATATGTGCAAAATATATACGTTTTATGAGCTAACTGCATTTATTTTTCATAGATTTTAATGTGGAACTTTGTATTTGCGCAAAACTGATGGATAATATATTGATTTTAATATATGAATCATGCTTTACGAAAATGCGCCAATTGCACAAATATCGCTGTTTATTTATTTATTTATTAAAAAATATTATTCTTTAACCTAAAATATTCTAGTATATTAACCTTCAAATTTAATCAAAATTTTTAATCACCGAATTTATGAAGAATACGTAGAGAAATCGTAGAGAAAATGAACTGGTATCTCGTCGTGGCTCTGCCAAATGTATAATGTTAATAGGGTTGTGATTCTTGTTACTGCGTTTTAGAAATTTGTACCCACTTTATAACTATCTATCAACAATCTATATTGTCGTAATTAAGCATTATGCAAATTGTGTTGTTGTCTTAAAAGGATATAAATAGCGTATAACAATGTAAAAATATATAGATAAATATAAAGAACATCCTTCCCTTCATTAAAGACAAAGCATCTATACTTAATCAAAGCTGTATAATTTATAACATCCGTGTATAATCTGCAAATTGTGAAGCTGCTACGTCGGCTTTTAGCAAATTAACCGTAAGAGGTATTGTTCACAAAGAACACACAATTTTCACGAAATATCCATTTTAGATACGGAGATTAATTATAGAAAAAGATTATATCTTGAAATGCTACATAAAACAAATAAAATGCTATCAATCTAAAAACCTATACACAAGGACTAAATAGTATAAAATTCCACATTTTAAACCAATGCTCTGTTATTATATTTTTGCATCAAAATCGTTTTACTTGTTAAAATAACATTCACACACAATTATTCTGTTATTCATATTTCATGCGTATACGAGCCTGTATGTTTTTAACAAAATACGTACACAGTGTGAAAATTGCAATTAAAAGAGATTATCTGTGATAATATTATAATACAATTACTTTCACTTTAATAATAAAATATAGGTAAGGCCGTATACATATTTCAAGAAGTCACTTAATTTATTGATTTGCGTAGATTCCGTATTATTGCAATGTGTTAACATTTAGGTTCCTTTAATTATTATTTATTTGTATTTGTTTTTAATATTATTATTAACTATTATTAATTTTAAGATTTGTATCTGAACGCTGAAGATGGCAACAAAGACACGTTGACGAAACGTTAACCATTAATTTAATTGTAATGAGAATAAAAATTACAGTTTTGAAAAACTTATTATTTCTTCAAACTCATTTCAGCTTAAGAAAATTGAGAAATTGAGAAAATATTACTCTCCATGGCAAGAATTGGAGGTCATTTTCTGTACCTGAGACATTATAAAGTATAAATTATACCGTGAACAACAATATGTCCTCCGAACCTATTAACTAGGCAGCTTACCAATACTTTCGCCCATAATAATAATAATAATAAAGCAAGCTTTATTCTGCCAAGATTGGACAAGAAAATGCACTTGTTGTATAATACATGCATCATTATTAATGATGCATGTTTGTGGTCAATAGAGGCGGCGATACGATTGTGTAATGAGCATGTTGAGATAAGATAGGAAAATATGTTTAATGGAATAGGGAATGTGCGTAATGCAGAAGAGAAAAGAAATAAAATATAGATAATTAGCAAACGGTGACTGATTGTTAACATTTATTTTATCATAATTCGAATAAAGTAAATATATATTGTATAATATTACGTAATAAATAGATTTTTGAATACTGTTCATGAATAAAAAGATATGTATTGTAGAATGGGCATAGCAAACCGCATATACAGGGTGATTCATAACGTACGGAGGAGACTAAAAGAGTAGTAAGAGAAGACTAAAATACATATTTTTTCTTAGTAAACTTTTGACCCAACCACAGTAACCAGAAAGTAGTATTCTTTACAAACTATGCTAGTAACTGACATTTTAAATTTAAATTGAAGATACTGATTGTTATTTATACAACGTAACATAAAAAAAAAATAACAAAAATTTAAAAACATAAAAGTTTTTTGAATTATTTTTAAAATGCTTAAATAATTGGTTTTTACTTATTGAGAACGGCTGTTACAGTAACGAGGAATACGTAGATATCATTATTGTTTATGGAGCTGCTGAACAAAACGCTGGACTTGCAAATCTTGTACTTTTCCCATCGATAAACACCTTCTGAAAATACTTTTCTTCGGCTGACAACGCGGAAGAGAGACTGGAAATTTACAAACTAAGAAAGGCCATGGTGGTGGAAGACTAACTCGACTATCGGGAAGTTGGAATCGTCATGCAGGGTCAACATTCGAACACATTTTGTGAATGTAATTTTTTTGATGACGTTGCTGTTTACGTAATAAGAAATAATGTTGCAATAATTAAAAAAGCATTGCTTACTGGTTTTGGCATTATTATGCGTTCAGTAACAGAAAATTATCAAAATTTATAAGAGGTACGTTTCTATGGAAACGAACAGACACTGAATCCTCATTAATATCAGTCGTATTCAAAAAGTGGGCGTTAATTTTTAAGCATTTTAAACTGATGCAATTTTTTTGTTATTGATCTTCAAAAGTTTACTAAGAAAAAATATTTATTTTGATCTTCTACACTTTCAATCTCCCCCGTACATTTATAAATCACCCTGTGTAAGTCGGGACAATTCTTTAATTTTTCTTTCAGTCGCCGAATAGAACATTATTATTATATAGAAAAAATTGAAAAATAGTGTGCGCTGTTAATCACCACCCTTTGGTTTAAAAATACTTAACTTTATTCTCAAATATTTTTCACAGTAGTATCTCATATCTCTTTATCAACAATCTTACCTTCAGTAACCTCACAAAAATGTGAATATTTAAACAAGAGTATCCGTTTACTATTTACACATTGGTACACCAATTAAAAAATAATTGACACTGTTAAGTTGTATCACTGATTGTATCAATGATTACACTGTAAGTAAAATTTCAACTTTTGAAATGACACACCAAAACGCCGAGACACCTAAACTTAATTTTGGGTCGTAGAATCTAGTGGTATACTCCATTCTAAAAGATTAGGTCAAAATCAGGAGATATTTCATTTTTAATTTGTATTGTCTCTCAAGCGATTTTTTGATGATATTTCAAGGAAAAGACATCGAAAACTCTGTTGAAATGACTTTATTTATTGTTTATTTGTCGAAACTTAACTCTAACAATGATGGCCGTCCATTTTCAGGCGGATTTTATTTTCAATTTGTGGCACTATTTAATCTAATTTGTATCAATTTTATGCATTTTTTTATCATTTTGTCGAATTAAATCAATGTTTTGGGTTGGAATCGGTTGGAAATCATCCTATAACTTCAAATTTCAAAAATTGTGTAGGTACTTTTTTTATTATATTGTAATGAAATTTGAAGATTTCAACCATATGACGCTGAACTAACAGATGGCAGTATATGTCAAAGCTTATTACGTTGACATTTCAAAACATATGACACTGAACTAACAGGCAGTATATGTCAAAGCTCATTACCTTGACATTTAATCCATTGATATTTTTAGTTTTGACAGTAAATTTAGTGTGACAACTAATATAGCGTACAATCATCCGCATAAAATTACGCAAAAAGTAATCGTGAAAAACCAAATAAATCTTGGAAAAAAAATATTTTTATCAAACATTTTTGAAAAATAAAAATGAATGACGAAGAACGCAAGGCACATGAATGAAAAATAAAATGAGTTTTGTTTCGTGTGTGGAAAATATACACCGAAGAAACACCTACGGCATTTGGTTGAAGATGCACTCAATTAATAGAAAATGGTTAATAATTATTAACCAATTTCTTTTAAAACACGTAAAATGATAATTTAATGTAAAATATGCGGCACATTTTATTTAGATATAATTTTTAGATATAAGTTTTTGATTTATTCTAGTTAATTCTAAAAAAAAATTATTTACTTTTTTAAAATAAAACGCTCTGAGTTTCTATTATAAAAAGTAAATGAATCATTGACAAAATTAAGAAATACAACTTAAAATTTTCAAGAACTTCGGCATCAAATATTTATTTTATGGCACTGTTGGGAAATTTAGGTTTTAATTATTCTCTTCTATCGTAAAACATCGCCGGTACAAAGCTACCGCTCCGTGCTCGTACGATTTTTTTTTTTAAATTTTATTGCACCACAATACATCCGTAGCAACTTCAACGCACACAATAAAAGGTTTTGTTTTGGATTACAAATTTCAATTCGCATAAATTTACATTCGGGCATTGACATTTATGGCTGCTTGTGTGCAGATACGGAATTTAAAAAAAATCAACTTTTGCTTAAAATACACATTCACTTTGAAATATGAAAATTTTCGAATTGAAATGCAATTAAATATCAATGTAATAGTGTCGATGCATTTTTATATATTAATTGCAATTTATTTTATGTGAATATTATGATAAAACTTAATAGCGTTAAATCAGTTAATGTCGATCTCCAACTACAATCTTGAAAACGACTTCTAAATATGTGCGTGTATGGCTACTTCTATTTTTAAATTTAATATAAAAGAAAATAATTAATATACAAAAAAGCATTTTTTTTAAATGCAAAATGTAATGTAATGCAATTTTTTTAAATATAATAAATGATAATTTATATGCAAGTGCTTTTACATATAAAAAACAAAATTGTTTTTTTATATAAAGATGTGAAAGATATGATAAAATTATGATATAAATGTTATTTTTAGAGAACAATTCGAATAGCTGGGCACTTTGAAAGGCTC
Organism: Lethrus apterus; assembly: GCA_018397195.1. Taxonomy (NCBI): domain Eukaryota; kingdom Metazoa; phylum Arthropoda; class Insecta; order Coleoptera; family Geotrupidae; genus Lethrus; species Lethrus apterus. The sequence continues at coordinate 8,466 of JAFFZR010013760.1, read as the reverse complement.
ACGATGATAACACACAACAATGACACGTGATCCATCATTTAGCCTAAAAAGTTAAAGAATTCCGCTGTTCTTCACGCGCGAAACTCCACCATTTCTCACGTCCGTCTTATCGCCGAATTATTTGCGGAAGTTTTTACTACGGAAGGTAGCGTAGCGTGTACATTCTCTTTATTTTGGAAAGATAATGTATCAAATTTTCATATTTCATTCCCGCAGAGTGCGAGTAAAATTTTACAAATAGCACATCAAACCAAAATTCTGTTTTAGTTTACTCTTACCGCTGATATTTGGTTATAAGGTAAACAATTTGTTTATTGTATTATGTTATTCAGTTACATGTAAATTTCGCAGTAAATTTTCAACAAATTGTTACGAATGTATTTGGTTTTATTTCGGTATCATATTTTATAAGAGAATATTTAGAAAGCAACGTGAACAAAATTGTGAATAGATCGATGGAAGAGCCGTCAGAATAATCACAATAATTAATCACAATAATCATTACATATTAAGCTGTTAGTTATTTTATTTACTTAATTAATATGAAACAAAAAATTACAGAAAAATACTTTTTTTTACTATTTATGTTTATGTGTATAATATGTTGCCACAACACGTGACACAACAAGCCGGATGTTACGGCATTCACTAATAGATGGAGCTGTGCATCAGTTTATGTGTATACTAGTTTTAATAAGGTTTTTTTAATGTATTATAAACAAACATAAATTCTTCATTGTAAATATTGTCACCAATTCTCTTGCGCTAGCATACTCACTCAAGTATTTTCTTCTGTTTCCACATTCACAGACAGTTGAAAACTTCCTCCGCTATGCTTCCTTCAAATACTACGTTTCTATCCAGCACGCCGAGGACTGTATAAGTGCTGGAAGGCATATCTGCAGGACAAAATTAAACATCAAATATTTAAGGAGCAGCTAATAAATATACAAAAAACAAACAATCCCTTACCACAATAAAATTTTAGAAAAATTCTAAATACGTATTTCGGCAACTAAGTTGCCATCCTCAGCAGAAAACCTAAGAAGGAATAAATTAGTGTCTCTAGCTGAGGTATCACCTTTGAAGATATGCTCTTCACCAGATCACTTGAGTTAACACTAATAAAGTGAAGAAAATTATTCAAGGAGAAAACCAGAGAATCGCAAAATGTTTTATAGAAAAATAAAATCCCTTAGGGATAAGCATGAATATAAATTACAACAAGTCAGAGATAAGAAAGGAGAGATAATATCAGAAGATGGCCAGATTATTAATTGATGGAAAGAATATTTTGAAGAACTCCTAAATAAAAAAAAAACTACTAAATACACAAACTAAAACCTAAGGAAAAGGAAGACGAGGAATCGAAAACAGAAGACTAAATCAACATGATAAAAATTGCAAGAGCGCCAGGGAGCAATGAATTCAGTACAGAATTAATTAAATTTATGGGAGAAGCAGAGGAAGAAGAAATGCTTGAAGAAATTAATTAAATAACGAATGCGATACAGTAAAAAATACAATTAATGCAGTAGACTCACTAAAGTTGTAGATATTGTTTATATGCAATGAAACTATAAAAATATTCTGATCTGAAGCAATACTCACAGCATAAGTATTCTGAAAAATTAACCGTACATCATCGTACATATTGGTGAGATTATTTGATTTTATGTATTATTTATTATTATTATTATTATTATTTTTTTTTTTTTTTAAGACCACAGACTGTAATTGGGATCAATCTGTCGAAGTAACAGGACAAAAATGGGTTAAATAGAATAAAAATAAAATAAAAGTAGGAATTTATAGGATCGCACAGAGTGTTTAAAGTACGCTATGAACCATAATTCTATTTTTGCTGAATTCTGTCGTTAATGTCGTTATTTTTATTAAATATTCACCTTGTCCGAAGAGGAAATATTTTACAATACAGCCAGAAATAGCGAATTATATAAAGGAGAAAAAAAAATCGAACAACGTTCAAGAGAATTTTTTTCAGTTCGACGAACCGTAGGGATACTAACATCAAAGTTTGGCTTCGCAGCACTTTATATTTTATTCATGCCCTTTGACCACGTACAATAAAAAATATTACGACGCCCGGCTAGCTTAGATACTTTGACGTCATGTGGGATTGTAGGAACGTAAATCCGTGGAAAATCATAAAATATTTTATTTTCTATTGTTGTGTGTCCTCCAAAGCTACTAAACAATTTTAATTCAGTCAGAAAGCTCGAAATTTTATGTCGAACGTAATACGGAAACATGAAATGTTGATAAATAAAAATTTAAATTATAAATGAATTATTTAAAAACTAAATATTGTTTAGACAACTAATTGTAAGGATAATATTGATTTAGCTTTTAAACACATTTAAAACTATTATTTATGGTAAAATAGTTAAAATAAATACAAATTTAGCTACAGAATACCACAATAAAAATAATTCAATCAATACACGCATCAATATTAAATAAATATCCCAAAACATGCAATTTTGTCTTTTATATTGAAATATTGAAATTTAATTATTTATATGATTGCTCTGTTTAAATCAAATTCCATTTTCCATAAATCAAATTGCGTTTTAGTTGAAATATTCAACTAAAACAGATTATATTTTTAATTAAAGCAATTATTTCTTCATTTTCATACGAACGTTCACACCCTGCGTTGTATGTAGGAAACGCAAATCTGTTAAAATTTCATTTTTTATCACGCGATAAGCGAGAGCTTCATTTCAACACAATCACAAATTTATAAAATATTCAACGAAGATCTCCGTAATTCCCAATCTCTAGTTTGGTATTATATATTCCTAGATGGTGTTTCCAAGCACCTGGGATATCGTTTCTATAAATAAACTAACGAAGTGAACACTGCATATCGGTAAATTTATATGCTGTATATATAAACTACCAAGATATTTGTACATACGACACACACAAGCATGAAATATATTTATTTCATAGATTTAACTTATATTGGAATTTATGCAATACAATATTTTTAGTATCATTTGTTCAGTCTTATAATATTATTATAATTTATTATATTATGACTCAGATTTAGACACATTTAGACTGATTCATGGATTTTGTGATTCATTGGATAATTTTCATGAAATTCAAAATGCTTCTTTTTTAAAATTTTAATTAATTTTAATTATTCAATGAAGATTAAAAAATTACGCTCACGTTTTAACTTTTAGAGGGTTGTGTCCTCTCTATAGAAAATATGGGATTTAATTTTGATAATCTCTAAAATAATTCCTAAACATCAGGAATTTCACGCCGTTATCTCGGTGCATCGTTGCATGTACGTGCCAATTTCTGCTACAGAGTTTGAGGTAATGCATATTTATGTTGTAATGCAATTTCAGTTAACGTTATCAAGTATGGAAAATTAGTTAGCTTGCACCATTTAACGCTATAAATAAACTAATACGTTATAAACAAATTAACCTTTATAATGTACGTTCTTAACTCACAAAACAAACAATTAATTGTATATATTTTTACCGCAGGCTGCTTTGAATGTATTTATGTCAACTAATTATTCATAAATGACTTAAACCGCAAGCTTGTTTGTTTCATTGAAATTACGCTCAACGTCGTTATGCAAATTTGGATGTGCTCCTACCGAGAAACAACAATTCGTTTTATTAATATGACATTTAGAAATGAAATATTAAATGATTTCTACAATAAAAAATACTTCACTCGACAATGTTAACAGACTATTAAGTCCAATTTGCGTTTTAATAGCTGCAATTAGGTGGGGTCTTAAATTTATGTATTGTGCCTCTCAACGAAAAACACTTGGAATAATTTATTCATTTTGACTTTACTTCGTAATTTTAATATTTGTTCTCAGTTTCCGTAATTATTTTAGTTTCACTAACAAAGTTATTTCAACATTTTAATTTTTTCTCTTTGCCTATTAAATTTAGTCGTTTCAGAGAAATAAAGTAAAAGAGAAGAAGACGTGAGTGGATTTTGGCAAGAAAATGCAAGAGGAAAAAAATTTATCGAGTTTTAAAAAATACGAGAATGGAAAATCAACACGGGAACTTAGAAACCGAAGAACAACAAATAATCGTATCTTAGAAAGAATACTTTTTGCTATGCACAGAGGATAAAACAGAAAAACATGAGGTATCAAGGAGAAAGAGTATAAATGAAGAAGAATACCCGGAAATTGAACAAGAAGGAAGAATGTCAAGAAAAGGAAAAGCATGATAATATAACTGGAGAAATGTTAAAGATCTTAGGAGATAACAGAAAGAGGTCTCTGATGTAGCTCTTCAAAAAGGCAGTGAGCAAAGAGACAATACCCTGCAACTGCCAATATTTACGAAAGGCGTTAAGACCTTATGTTCAAATTATAGAAGTATTACCTTGCTGAGCATACCCTCCAAGGTATATGAAAGAGTCCCGGAACGGCGATTAAGGAATGAGACAGAATATGAGTTGGAATCACAAAACGGCCTTAGAAGAGGAAGAAGTCTACAAGACCACACATTTACCTTTGAACAGCTTATAAAGAGAATTAAAACAATGGGAAATAAAGTATGTGTCGTACCTCCGGAAGAACAACGACGCAACTGCAAAATTCTTTAATTTTTGGAGTTATGTACGTCACAAGTACTAAAAATGATCGTTCTATCCAATGGAACAATTACCTAATTGTAATTCCTTCATACACCGCTATACGTACTTAAAGTATAATATTATTGAAGAAGAACAATGACGCAACAAGAATGTTGTTGATGTCTACGCACTAGTAATTACTTGCATATTGAATTATTTAGAAAACTAATGGATTATAAAAAGTAGAGTAAATTTGCTATAATTTAAGATTGTTATTAATTATTCCAAGATTACCGCTATACCGATTTGCTAACGACCACAAGTAAAAACACTTAAAATGCAATTTGTCAGGAATGATGATTTTTCCACTTACGTCACTGTTCCTCCAGAGGTACGATGTAGCCTTTATTAACATTGAAAAAACGTTCTATATAATCCCAAGTCCCAAGAGAAGCAGTATCTAAAAGTATAGATAATAACTCATCTAAAGCTCCTATAAGTTCTATTTGAAAATAAAGGGAACTATACGGGCTGTCCCCGAAAGGTCTGTACAAAATAATGACACATATTCCTGAGGCCAAAATAGGACGATTTAACCCAACTTACTTCTATTCAAAGTTGCTTTGTTTAGCCGCTAGAGGGATACAAATTTCCTAAAAAGAAATCGTTTTTTCGAGAAAACTTTATAACGCTTCTCGCGATTGGGACCAAATTTGGTATGTGGATTTGTACTAAAAGAAAGCATTATTTGATATGTTATTTTCTCTTCTGCGTGTTTAGTAAGTGGTCAAAAAATGGTCATCCACATCTCAAGTATCTCATAATTTTTTTGTTATTAGATGAATACTTTTGTAACTTTTTTTGCTGATAGACACATATGTTACCTACATTTCTTATCTCTTGCTCCATTTCGTCATTTCTCATAGTTTAGGCAGAAAAAAATAATAACCCTCAACACGAACTAGAAATTTTAATCAATTCAACGAAAAAAATTCACAACAAATGTTCGAATATACCGCCTTCTGCATGAATTCAAAGATTAATACGTCGTCTAATATCGTTCATCTAATAACAAAAAAATTATGAGCTTCTTAAGATGTGGATGACCATTTTTTGACCACTTAAAAAACACGCAGAAGAGAAAATAACATGTCAAATAATGCTTTCTTTTAGTACAAATCCACATACCAAATTTGGTCCCAATCGCGAAAAGCGTTAGAAAGTTTTCTCGAAAAAACGATTTCTTTTCAGGAAATTTGCATCCCTCTAGCGGCTAAACGAAGCAACTTTGAATAGAGGTAAGTAAGTTGGGTTAAATCGTCCTATTTTGGCCTCAGGAATATGTGTTATTATTTTGTACAGACCTTTCGGGGACAGCCCGTATAAAACAAACAAAAATATTTTCTTAAATATAAAATTTATACTTCAGAAAAGTTATACATGGACGTCGTAGTCAGTCTCCACATATCAATGTAAGTGCATGGACAAATTTTATGTGTAGTCAAACTTAAATTTGAGATTAATACACCTGACGATGTACAGTGCATTGCACCTGACGCTGACCATGAGTTCACCAAGTCCGAAAAAAAACGAAAAAAAAATGAAATCAAGTAGTTGAGTAAACTCGATTTTTACATGGTCCATAACCAACACCAAGTGAAATGCTCTGTATATAAACATAATCACTATATTGCAATATCTATTAATGTATGTATATTGATAACGTGCATCGATTTTAACTATATTACATTTATCTAATATTTTTTGTTGATTAGCTTATACGTAAAATCTAATACTGTACAATACGAATATATGTATATAATAAGTTTTAACATTCGATCGCCCAAATTCTAAGTAAAGTACTTAACATAACTTAGCATCATAAATATATAAAATATATTAAAACTATTATCAGAGTTATACTTTTAATAACGTATTTACAAAATTTTTATAATCAATTTCTATAATAAGGGGGTCTACCAACAGCGTACGTACTCATTGGAATACCTGTCTTACTATATATATCTTGCTGTTCGTAATCAACATCGTAATATATTCCACTTTGGTTCTAAAAAGAAACAATTAATAGGTATAAAAATACATGAAAATAATATAAAAATATACATAAGTGGTATTACAGATTTTGAAATATTTCTAATTTGGAATTTAATTTAGAATAACGAATATTTCGTTGAAGAATTATTAGTTTGTTACAAGCCATTTGAATAGCGACGATTTGAAATGTCTGCAGGAACGCTAAGATAATCTGTTGCAAAAGTCCTGATCTGAATAGTTATGAAATGAGAATAAAAATATAACAAAACTGCGTAGGCTTTCACGGCCGGTGTCAATCACAGTAACTTCTTCCATGTTTTGCCGTGTGTAAGAATTTTCTCTCGACGTTTCACTGTCCATACTGCCAGCTTGTTCAGGATAATTGAATTGAGTGAGTTCAGAGTGAGTTCAATTACCCTGAAGAAGCTGGCAGTGCGGACAGTGAAACGTCGAGAGTAGATTCTTATACACGGCAAAACCCGGAAGACGTTACTGTGAATGAAAGTTCATCAAAAATAATAATAAAAAAGTAGATCTGTTCGCCACTTAATAAAGATTTCAACACTATATCTGTAACACCCTGTATAATTGAATAAATTTACTTACAGCTATTGAGGCATTGCTTCTACTTTTAGGTCTGGGCACTTGAAAACTCCTACCGAGCAGATCCGTTTTATCTTCTTCTTCGCTAGAACTGGAATTGTCGAAAGGTCTCATTCCTTGAACGCTGGCGGCTCTCGCAGCCATTTGTGCCTGCAAAGTCAAACGAGGAAGAGGTACCGGAGGCAACGTTCCGTGTAGTGAGCCGTGTTGCATTGGCAAAGTAGGATAACCGAATACCGCCGATGAAGGTCTTGTCGGGCCAGTTACAGGTTCAGGCTAAAACGAATTTAGTTAATTACTACATATAGGTATGTATACAGGCTGTCCCAGATAGTGTTTTCACTATTGGGATCTCGTAAACTATAAGAGATAGAGAGTTGGTTAAATGAGACAAAATGTGAGCTACATCATGGCCTACTTATTAAAAAAAAAAAGAAACACTCAAAATAATGGTCGGTATGGACGCTACATGCAAAAAAAGAAAAAATGGCATTTTAAATTTTCGCTTGTAGCTCGGTTCGATGAAAAGATACCGGAATAGTATTTTAACATTATTAAGGTACTTTTTTACGTAGATTCCGAATATCTTACTTTAATCTAAATAGCTTTTATAATTTTTGAGATTTCATAGCTAACTTTCTTATTTTAAATGCAAATCGTAGGTGGCTTTGATTGTATCTAAAAGAACATAACTGTTTTCAATAATGTATAACACTTTTGGGTTATTTGTAGAAATAACAAAGTTATAACGATATTTGTAAATTTTGGGTACTCTTCTAGGCTATGCATCAGAGGCGGCAATGAATTAAAATGTTGTGTTTTAAGAGAATTTCGTTAAATAAATAGACGTATTTTACAAAAAGTTATTAATTCGACATTGCGAAGAGCTCAGTTATGTATGAATAACAATGGACGACTTTTTGAGCATTTGATGTAGTTTCTGTTGCTGAAGTACTTTACTAATATACATAGTTATGTACAATTAGTGTTTTATTTACTTTTTAGTAATTTTTATACTTTGTTTCCAGGAACAGGTAGGCGTAAAACAAAAAAATATGCGAATTATTCTAATAATTTCGTTATTTCTACAAATAAACCCAAAGTGTTATACATTATTGAAAACAGCAAGTTATGTTCTTTTAGATACAATCAAAGCCACCTACGATTTGTATTTAAAATAAGAAAGTTAGCTATGAAATCTCAAAAATT
>JAFFZR010013759.1:0-25377 GCA_018397195.1 Lethrus apterus | reverse complement strand
CTGCTACATAAAAATCCCATATGTCGTTGACAAACGGCGGAATGTAAGATATGATTTAATGAGCTGCTCACGAGATTAAAATTTTACTTAGAATAGATATATTAATTTTCACTGTGATTCAAATAAAATTTTGCTTTTGCAATTTTATATTTTATATGCAGTTCGACTGACGTTATCTCGTGGCGCCATCTTACGAATTACAATTCATTTATCTGATCTCCCAGCGCCTCCATAAACGTGGAAGAAACTAAAACATGGTTCGCCAATGGGCTATTAAAGATAAAACCCCATGTTCAAGTCGCCGCAGTTTGAAGTGCGACAATACTTACTCGTCATGCGCAGTAGTGTTTGTTTATAGTTGGTTTGGGGTTATGTGTGTTTTTGGAAAGTAAATATACATAAAAACGAGTGTATTTTAATTCTTTCAACCTTTTTGACATGAAAAGAAGACGTTCATATACTTATACTTATTTAAATGAATTATACTTTAGAGTATAATTCTTTTTTTCGCGGTTTGCACAAATACAACTTCTACTTTTCAACTGTGAATAAGTAGTAACAGTAATTAGTTAACATCAAAATTAAACAAAGGGAAAGGAGTGTGAATAACATATCACTCTAAAGTTTAGCCTAAGCGTTCGATAAAATAACACTTTTAAAGTTCTTTACTCCAGAGCGACGTTCTCGAACGCAGCCCCGGAGTAGCGTCATTTGTTCCTGTGACGCAGAAGCTTATGGCGCCAAATTTAAATTTAAAACTGGATAAAAACTGTACAATAATCAGTCGTGACCAATCATCTAAATGCATTCATTATTACAGTTACAAATTCGTAGGATATAAATAAAGTATCAATTTCAAACCTGATTTCAAAATTTTAAAACTTACATTATCGACATGCAAAGATGTAAACTGTAATATCGATCTGTCAGTTGGGTCAGTTGTCAAACATCGCAAAAATGTTCATTTCTAACCCAACTAAAAAACATTATGTGAGTTGAGGTTAACCTAATCAATTAATTTCCATGTTTTCAACATAGCAACTCACCATTTCGGTCGAAATGTGTTCGGGGCCATTAACCAGGATCTTTCATTGGGGACCACTAACGGCTTTAGGTAAATTGATCTTCCATTGTATCACATGTTTGTTACATTCTGATTTCCGATTTCAGGCATAATAAAATGCGTGACTTGCATGGCGTTACATTGCAACAACATGTGGTGGCCTGCGAATACTTTAGGCGGCTTTTTAAACACATGTTGTTTTATGTCTTTGTCCGGATTGACAATCTATAATTTCTTATCGGCGATTTTTCACGGACCCGGGTACCTCCCACTCAACTGGAAACCGGTAAGTTTAAATCATTAACACTGACGACATTTAATTTTTCATTCCGTAGAAAAATGAAGAAGACATTGCATATTTGCAATTCTGCGGCATTTGTCAAGGTTACAAGGCACCAAGAGCGCATCATTGTAGGAAATGTAAAACATACAACCCAACGCAACAAGCCTTTACAATTTTGTAATTTTAGGTGGGCGATGCGTGCTGAAAATGGACCACCATTGCCCATGGATAAATAATTGCGTCGGTTGGGGAAATCACGCTCACTTCACCGCTTTTCTCACTTTTGCCATTCTTGGATGTTTTCACGCTTCTGTGATACTTTCATGTTCATTATACAGGGCTGTACACAAAGTTTGGTATATTTATTACAGCAATAACGAGCCTGTCATTAACTTGGGGATTTATGGGCTTGTCGTGTGCGTTTTCGCGTTGGGTTTGTCCGTTGGTGTGGTGCTGGCCGTTGGAATGCTTCTGTTCTTTCAGGTGAGTTTTATTTTGATAATCGATGTGAATGAATTGGATTTTTAAGGTAAGAGCGATTGTACGAAATCGTACGGGGATCGAAGATTGGATTTTGGAAAAGGCCAATCATAGGAGGAAATCAAATGAAGTTTTTCAATTTCCGTATGATTTGGGTACTTGGAATAATGTGAAAGAAGTCGTTAATTTTGGGTGTCGACCTGTCGGCGATGGTATTACGTGGAACGTCTTTGAAGGTTGTGATCAATATGTTCTTACGGTGAGAGTTTTATTGCAATTGGATTTTTATATTTGGTGTAGTCGACTTAGTGATGAGTGGCCGTTGCATCAGGTGGTTGTTTATAACAGAGATGGCTTCATTATATATATGATCGATTATTTTTCTTAAAAATGTGTCGCGATCACCTACTAAAATATATGAGTTGTATGGGGTTGGGTTCGCTCCGTAATTGAAATTCAAGAGTACAATTTTTAAAATTTTTGGATATAGATCCGAGTTCGAGGGTTGTATGGGTTGGGTTCGCTCCGTAATTAAAATTCAAGAGGTAATGTACATGCTGGACGATCGACCAAAAATCGCTTCGAGATCGACTTATAACATGATAAGTTTGTAGATTTTTGTAATTTTTTTTTAGCGCGAACAAATTGAACAAAAAAATGAAAAAAGACAAAGAACCAAGTTGTATAATATTTTGAGTCCAGCGTCTGGGTCGTGGGTTCCAATAACGCAAGGTTTTGGTGTTTGTTTACATCCACCATATACTGACGAGCCGAGAATCAAATTAAATATCGGCGATAAAGTTTTAGTGACTAGATGGCGGAAACATTGGCTTTTTGGTGAAAAAATACCATCACACGAAGGCGTTGCGAGCTTATCAAGGGTACGCGGTTGGTTTCCGCGTAAGTGCGCCGTCGAACTGATCGAAGGATCCAGCGAAAAGTTTCCGGATAAGAAGAAGAAGTAATGTCGAACAGCGTACTTACGATTTCAATGTATTAGGATTCTAGTCACGTCCAACGAAAATCCAATAATGTAAGGTAACAAAATAAAATGTTTTTTGCGGAATGCGTTTTATTTTTTAGCACTGTGCTTGAACATGTTAGAAAAGCCGTATAAATGTGTTAAGTATCGTTTGGTGGAATTAATATTCATCGCCTTCGTCCACTTCGCCTTCGACCGAATCGACCGCGACTTCTTCGTAGTCCTTTTCCAAAGCTGCTAGATCTTCACGTGCTTCGGAGAATTCACCTTCTTCCATACCCTCCCCGACGTACCAATGGACGAAGGCGCGTTTGGCGTACATCAAATCGAATTTGTGGTCCAATCTGAACATGGAAAATACACAACATTAACCCTCGATCTTACCTAAATCTTGTTTTATTAGGAATATTTAATTAGTTAATTTTTTAGGGCCTTCTTTTCGAAAAACTTAAATAATTGACGAAATCTTATCAATTAGAAAATATGAAAAATATATCAATCTTGTGAAACTAGGCCTCGACAATGTAAAGTACAGTTATTGTCAAATTAAATAAGACAAGCTTCGTCAATTTGACAAAGACTGTACAATAAAATCTAACCTGGCCCAGGCTTCTGCAATAGCTGTAGTATTAGACAACATACAAACGGCTCTTTGTACTTTAGCCAAATCTCCTCCGGGAACAACTGTAGGTGGCTGATAATTAATACCAACTTTAAAGCCTGTCGGACACCAATCGACAAACTGAATCGTCCTCTTCGTCTTAATGGTAGCTATAGCGGCGTTCACATCCTTCGGCACCACGTCACCTCGATACAACATGCAACAAGCCATGTATTTTCCGTGCCTGGGATCGCACTTTACCAATTGGTTGGCCGGTTCAAAACAAGCATTCGTAATTTCAGACACGGTCAATTGTTCGTGGTAGGCTTTTTCGGCGGATATGACCGGTGCGTACGTGGCAAGAGGGAAATGAATCCTCGGATACGGCACCAAATTGGTCTGGAATTCGGTCAGGTCGACGTTTAAGGCACCGTCGAATCGCAAAGATGCCGTAATGGAAGAAACAATCTAAAATATTTCAAGCTCGATTAAACAAATTTTTTTGTAATCAAAAATACCTGTCCGATTAATCTGTTCAAGTTGGTGTATGTGGGTCGCTCGATGTCCAAATTCCTGCGGCAAATATCATAAATGGCTTCGTTGTCGACCATGAAGGCACAATCGGAATGTTCTAAAGTTGTGTGCGTCGTCAAGATGGAATTGTAAGGCTCGACTACGGCTGTTGATACCTGATTAAGAAAAAATATAACCTTTATTGGCATAGATAAATATATATTTCTTCTTCCTCCTCCTTTTCCGAATACTATCTTCGTTTGTATTTAATTCCAATGCTCTTTTATCTACAAACTTCTCCACCCTTGCTAGCATAGCCCTTTTTTTTCTTTGCCAACAGCACCAGGTCGTCTGCGAAGGCCAGCGACGCTTCGCCAACCTCACATCTCCATCTTGGCCTCCCCTGGGTACCTCTTACAACTTAGTTATGTAGAGGCTGAAGAGCTGTAGACTGAGTGGGCATCCCTGATGTAACCCCTTTTTTACTCTAAATTCGCCTGAGGTCTGGCCTCCTGTCTTGATCTTACACGTGACTTCTTGTACAGCTTCCCTATCCTTCCTATTAACCCCATGTCTATTCCGCTCCGCCTCATAACCTCCCACATCTTTCCTTTATCTGCTGAATGCTCTTAGGTCAACGAAGATTGCAAAGATCCCTTTTTCAGCGTTTCTCGTCCCGCCAGATAAACCAATATGTATATATATCATCCCTGGTACCTCTCCCCCTTTTGAAACCGGCATTTACACTTTTAAATATTAACTGTTAAACTTTGCAAGTTCTTCGACCTTTTAACCCGAGTTTGGATTTATTACCTTCGTGGACGGAAAATTTACATAAAGATCGGAAATGTGATAATTTGAAAGAATTGTTAGGGTCCTTTCCCTTCTAAAAATAAACGTTCTACAAATTACGTGCATAGAAGGAAGCTTTGCACACGTAATACAATTTCATGTAGGAAAGGAAACCAATCGTTTCCTCGTTATATACAGATTAAAATTTTCATGTACACTATTTACCTGTGGAGCTGGATAAATGGAAAATTCCAATTTCGATTTCTTGCCATAATCGACGCTCAATCTTTCCATTAAGAGGCTGGTGAATCCCGAACCGGTGCCTCCGCCGAAAGAATGGAACACCAAAAATCCCTGAAAACAAAATTAACGATTTAACTTTCTCCTGCAACTGGTAAGATTTTCCAGATTTCATTACCTGTAACCCGGTGCATTGGTCGGCTAGTTTTCTTATTCGGTCCAAAACAACGTCGACAATTTCTTTGCCGATTGTGTAATGTCCTCGTGCGTAATTGTTGGCCGCGTCCTCTTTGCCAGTTATGAGCTGTTCAGGATGGAAGAGTTGTCTGTACGTGCCCGTTCGTACTTCATCTGTCAACAAAGTGTTAAATGAAACAGCCTAAAATTAACCTAAATGGGAACAACGAAAAGCAACAATAGAATTGAAGGAAAATATGGAAAAAGTTATTAAGAAGGAATATCTGTGATTGAGGAAAATGACGAATTGATAAGTCAATGAAATTCTTGAGTTCAGTGCTAAGTGAAATATGGAGGAAAAGTTATAAGTGAAATGGGGAAAGCGTTGAAATATTGAAGAAATTCAGGAAAGGTTGGAGCGGATGAATAAAGAAAAATAAACAACAGCGAGCGATGACATGGGAAAAAGTGGAGAAATAAACAAGTGAAGCAGGGAAAGCACGGAAAACAGAAGAATGGACGGAAAAAGGAAAAAATAAATACCGTATGAAAAAATTTATAAAATTGGAAATAATTACTGGAACTGAAAAATGAAAGGAAATGGGGAAAAGTGAACAAAATACAATAGTAAAAGGAGGAAGAAAGAAGTGGGATGTATTTCCTTTTCCTAAACCAATAGCCATTAAGCCAAAAGTCAAAGTTATGGATAGAATGAAACAGGGAAAGTGGAGAAAATGCATAAATGGAACAGGGCAGCCACTAAAAACAATTAAAAAAATAAATAAATAAATAATAATAATAATAATAAGAGGTTGCAGTGGAGTGGATGGAAAAATAAAAATCTAGGATGGGGGAATGAGGGCACGGAAAATAAATGGTTAAAGGTTATAAATTCAAAATGTAGAGACAAAAAGGAGAAAACGTATAAATGAAACAGGGTAAACGTATGTAAGTCGGTCGTGGCCGCAACCCAACGGCCACACACTCTGTAATTGGGTTCGACCTGTTGAGGTGGCAGAAAGGGTTAAATAAAATAAAAAAAAAATTATATAAGTTAAAGGTTGGAGTAAAGAAGCAAAATAATAAAATACTATGAATGGAATGGAAAAAGGTGGAGAAATAAACAAGTGAAAGTGGAAGAAAGATCAAAATACTAAAAAAAATTAATTAAGGAGTGGAATGGATGGAAAATGAGATATAAAATCTACAACTATATGAAGAGAACGGTAGAAAACGGAGGAAAAGGAAAGAAGTGGAAATATTGAGCAAAAAATCATGGAATGGATGGAGATATAAAAATCCAGGAGGGAAGGGTAATTGGGAAAAATGGTTATATTTTCACGAGGTAAAAAACAATCAATAATCAAAAAATGAACTTTCGCAGATGGCGCTGGAGAAAATCGTTAAATGCAAATTACAAACAAAACGCGAGCAAAAATGCCCAACATGTGTTTGGACGCCATTAACGCCCCTAGGGAAACGGCGATTGCGAAACAAAAGACATAACGATAGGTATTTTTTGCGCCCATCGATCGATGCGGTAAACATATTCGGTTTCTTGTCGCGGCGACTCGCATTACGCCGACCTCGACTATCGCAAAACAAAAACCTAACCGGTTCCGGTCACGATTCCCCTTATAATCGGACACCGGAAGTCGTGCGCGAACGTACGTCATAAACGAACTAGAAACCATCAGATCAATCGAATTAAGATCGCAAAGTCAGCGCAAAAACGGCGGTTTTATTTTGTGCAAGTTGAGGATGCCATCTATCGATATTTTCACGTTTTAAACATTCTAAATGATCACAGATGGCGCTTACTATATCTTCGTAGTGTACAACTTACCGACTACGGTCGGTTCCAAATCGACGAAAACGGCCCTCGGAACGTGTTTTCCGGCGCCCGTTTCGCTGAAAAACGTGTTGAAGGAGTCGTCACCGCCGCCCACGGTCTTGTCTGAGGGCATCTGTCCGTCCGGTTGGATTCCATGTTCGAGACAATAGAGTTCCCAACAGGCGTTGCCGATTTGGACGCCCGCCTGACCGATATGTACCGAAATACATTCCCTCTAAAAAAAAAAAAAAACAAAAATATAATAAATATATTTTTTTAAAGGTGACTTGCATTTTCTTCTTCTTGCTAACCAAACCAGGAAATCATGCATCAAATTATTCGCGTAATTATTGGCAGGAATGCGGTTGTAATTGCCGAGTGAAAGAAGTTGAAAAAAAAAACGGTGTTAATGGATAACTGGATTTTGCAACAAATTAAACGAGTTCGATATTGTAACTGTACTATATACGTCATATACAGCGTGATCCATAAATCCCCACAAAAAATATATCAATGTCGAGATCGAAGATTGGATGTCTCGACACACTGTCTTTAAACAATATTTAAACAAATAAAACAAAATTACTCATAACCCACGTTGTTTTTTTTTTCTTTTTGTTTATTTCCTCATTTGTTTCAAACGTAAAATCGAAGTCGACCGCCAATCGATTTTCTTTTGTATTTCGCATGTCGTTATGTATTTCCATTCGGAATGTCGGTGTCTCCCCTTTTAATCATTTTGTACCACGCGGTGTACCTTCATGCGAATCGAACCATCGACATCGCCACCGTAAACGGACCAATAAACGACTATACTTCGACGTTTCCGATTAAATGACAATCGCACCGCGGATTTTACAAATAAACACGTAAATGGTTGAAACAAAATCAATACGAATAATTTCGATTGTTTTTTTTTTATTTGCGTTTATCATTTTTGATAGTTTGGAATTTTTTAACGATCCTTTTTTGGTCATTGGAAATTGGAAAGAATAGGTAATAAAACAAGTTTCTAAGACAAAGCACCAATATAGGGAAAAAATGAATGAAAAATTGGTAGAAGGATGGAAAATGGGCGAAAGAAAGAGATCTGAGCAAAAGGAAAGACGAGAAATTAAAAATTAAAGGATACCACAAAAGACAAGTTCATAAGGAAAAAACAAGGCAACGGAAGCAACATTTTAAGAGAAAAAAAAAACAAAATAAAAAGAAGAAACAGAAAATAATATTAATGACGTTCGTAGATCTGAACGTTACCTTCAGGTAAATAGGACGCTTATAGAGGTAATGAGTAGATGTAGGGGTGGACGTGGGGCTCAACTATAGAAAAGAAATGATCTAAAGGGAAATATGGAACATGGTCAATGTGATGGAAAGGTTTTCCAAGCAATTCAAGGCAATTAAGGGGTTAAGACAGGGATGCCCGTCGAACCCCATGTTGTTCAACATACAGGCTATTTCTTAAATAAGTACAGATATTTTAACAGGTGATAGCTGACAATAGCCCAAGCCCAAATATGCAAAAACGTTGAAGGATGTGTCAGAAAAAAATATTTTAAGTTTTGAGTAAAATATGACAGTAACACCGAATTATCATCAATAAAGGTTGTTGCAACATTTCATGTTATTCCTGCCAAAGTAAGTTGATTTTCAACGCGACACATATTGAAATAGACACAGGACCGTACTTAGAACCGAATGCCCACATAAAAAAATGCCATTTTTGGAAAATTTAAAATGAAGATAGGACCGCCGTTTTTGCGGATTTGGGTTTGGGTTAACGTCAGCTATCACCTATTAAAATATCTGTACTTATTTAAGGAAGACCCTGTATATACTTCGGAGCTGTAGGAAGTTTTAAAAAGGGAAAGGAAGGCGGGGCGAAGTTGGGTAAGGACAGGGTGCGTTCAATGGCGGACAGGATTGAAGGGAAAGGGAAAAAGGGGCCTGGAACTAAATGCAAGGAAAACTAACGTTATGGTGTTTAGAAAATGGGTTGGAAGGAGGAAAGAAGTGAAGATGGAAAGGGGAGCTTATTGAAAGTTAGAGAGTTGATGTACCTAGGTAGGGCATTAGGGATTATTTAGGGAAATCTTATTAAGTATGCGGCCAAAAAGTAAAAAAAAAACAGAATAAGGGTTTCGGAGGAGGAAGAGACAGAACATTACAAAAAAAGGAGAGGTGGGGGAAATATTCCAGTTCTAAAAATGAAAATAAAGAAAACGCAAGAAGATTGCAAAACATTACAAAAAAAAAGATAAAGGGGAAAAGTAATACAATAAATGTTTTAAATGTGGAAAGGAAATTAAAGATACAGTGAGATAAATGGTGGAAAATGTATTAAAAGGACAGAAGGGTTTACTAAATATTAAAAAGATGAGGAATGTCAAAAGTGTTGAAAGGAAGAAAAATGGTGGAAGCATTACAAACAGAAAGGAAAGGTCTGTCTAAATTAAAAAAGGTGCATGCAACTTTTGAAAAAGAAATGACACATGGGAAGTGGAAAAACTGGAAAAAATGTAGAAAAGGGAGTTTTTTTAAGGATTAAGAAAGGAAAGCCAGGAAAACTGTCTAACTGAGGTGGATGAAAGATGGGAGAAATTTTCTAAAATTTCAAATAGGAAAAAAGAGGAAACAGACCTGGGAATTCAGGTTGGATCAAAGCTGGAAAAAGGAAACTAAAATCCAAATCTATGTTCATTTTCGACAACACCCTGTATATTACATCATTTATAGTGCGTTCACCCGATCATTTGCAATTAATCGGAATGCGATAGCGAAACGTTCGATTAAGACGACAAACAAATCAATCTAAAAATATTCGAGTTCAAGTTCGCCAACCTCGAAAAATAAAAAAAACAGTCGAGACGCGCTGCATATAAATAAGACAAGCGTCTACGGATGATGCAGAATTCTGTCGTTTCCTGCGATGAAATAAAAATTGCGAATGAAAATAAAAAAAAAAAAAATGCTGGCGAATTTGGTCGAATTGATTTATTCAACAAAAACATCTGCAATCGCATTCGTGATTCGTATGTTGACCAGATGTCGACGTCTACACAATGGAATCCCCTATGCGTGAATGACTCACCCCGTGCGTCTGCGTGATTTCATGGGGAATTGAATAAAAAAAAACACAAAACAAAAAATACAATGAAAAATGTTGTTTGTAAAACAAAACAAAAAAGAAATAACGGTGAAAAATCCTGTGTAAAAGGCAAAATAAATAAAATAATAATTAACAAAAATAAACTTAACAAGTGAACGACTTACCATTTTAATCGATTTTCTTTCTGTCAAGATAAGAACGGAAGTCACTCGATGCAAGCAATGCGGCACCCGTGAACAATTGACGATATGTCGCGGGAAGCAGTCGGCGGAGCTTTTAAGCTCCGTCGGAATGATCGCACATGCGCGCCATGTCGCGCATTTTTGGGCACAGCTTTTTAATTCTATTAATTTTAATTAATTAACGTTGTGGGACGGGCGGTCGCGACATTACGTTATTAAATTGCTCACACGACACATAAAACAATTTATTAATTTTTGTTATCAATTTAACAACAAAAAATATCACTGAAAACAAAAATAAAAAATCAAAACAAACGCATAACTGACGTACTGATTATAATCCAATCCAATCAGGCAAACTAATTAGAAGCTTTGAACAAAACTGACATATTGAATTGTGGATTTAAAACCAACAGAATTAAAAAAAATCTTTATTTTTTTTGGGAGACAATCTAAGGGCAGACTTGCCCAAAAAAAAATTAAATTTGTTTGTGGATTGGAATCCAACTCAATTAACAAAAGACCTTTTAATATCCTGATGCAATTCAATCCAAGTCTTTAATTTAAAGACAACGATGCGATGTTGCACCTTGAAAGGAATTATCTTAGTCGTTAGTTCGGGAAGGTGCGTCATCCTGTATCGAAACGAAGATTGTTTAAATCAACAATTTTATTAAACAAAGGCCAACGAGTACAATAGATGTGACGCTCCGTCGAGCTTGTAACTATTAACGATGCGAAGATTGAGAATGTTTATCATTACGGATGTGTCTTTTGATAAAATAGAAAGGATTCGTTTAAAGAAAAATGTAAACAGAACGATAAAGTCGAGAATTGTTGACGCCAGTGACGAACCATGGCAGTTATTGATCGACAAGAAATGTTGATAATAAAAAACATACGGCGATGCCGATGAGTACTTAACATATTTTTTTTGACGTATGTAAAGAGCCGCCGTTTTTGCGGATTTATAGGAAAACCTATCCATTTTGTGAAACAATATTATTTTTCACCAATCACCAATTACATTTTTGCAATGAATATTTTTGATAAACTATCGAGGTTAATTTATATAAAAAATTAAATTGAATCGTCCAGTTTTTAAGTGTTGTGAATGCGCCCATAAATTGTAATT
Organism: Lethrus apterus; assembly: GCA_018397195.1. Taxonomy (NCBI): domain Eukaryota; kingdom Metazoa; phylum Arthropoda; class Insecta; order Coleoptera; family Geotrupidae; genus Lethrus; species Lethrus apterus. The sequence goes on along the minus strand of JAFFZR010013759.1, from coordinate 13,986 downwards.
GTGTCCCCTTTCTTTTAATTGACAATTTATTGACGACTTAAGGTCATTATCGTTAAGTTAAATCGCTCTTCGGTCTATTAAAAAAAAAAGAAAACAAAAAAATACAGTTGTTTGTAAAATAAAATATAGGAGTATTTTTTAAACATAAAAACGACGGTTGCAAATTTCTCTATGTAACATTTAATTAAAAAAAAAAAAAATTGTACATTCAAGCACAAAGAAAATATTAAAACAATACATAAGATTTAAAAACTTTTGTAATATATTATTACTAAAGTAACAATAGTTTCCTTTAATCAACAGTTAAAGGTTTATCGTCGAGGGGCACCAAACGAACCGTATACGGTCTAAAATCCTGCAAAGAACCGTTCGAAAGCGTATCTTTGATCCATTCGACGATGACGTGTCTTGCGGTATTCGGAGCTTTAACGTCCTCCAACGTGGCCACGTCCTTCAAATGCAAAACGTGCGTAGCCAGTCGCCAATCTTCGGGATCCAAAACGACACCCCCGAACGCTATGAAATATCGTATCCATTCCGAATGAAACCGGAAAGCCGACTCCTCCACTAAGAGACAAACCCCTTGGAAATAATCCGGAAGTGGTTTCTTTATTTTAGGAGTGGGGGCTTCGTCGACGGTCGGGCTATCAGACACTTTTCGCTTTCTGTGTTCAGAAATATTCTCTTTCACAGAAACACCGTTCATTAATAAACTTACATCTGTGTCTTTTGATCGTTCGAATAATTTCGAAAGCTCCGTTAAATTGGTAGCTTCTTTCCAAGTTTTATCATCGCGGATTCGAGTGACCCGAGGAAAACGTATGGAAATCCCATCGGCTGTGTGCACATCGTGTTGCTTTGTAAATTCGGCTCCGGTTATTTCCCAAATGGGTTGTTTTTTGGGATTTCGTGCGACGAAATCTGGTACCATGGTTTTGGTGCAGTTCAACCAGTCGGGTACTTTCGAACTATCCCCACTGATTTTGATCATATCCAACTCGTCCTGTAAACGTTCCAGTGTTTTATCATCATGTCCTGTATGTACTTTCGTAACGGTGCAAAATTTTTTATTTGTGGGGTCGTAACAACCCATTAAAAACACTGACATCATCCCACCTTTTTTACCAGTTCCGTACCAAGCTCCCAACACGATCAAATCTGCACTATCTGCCATCGCACCGTCGAATAAATAATCCTTTTTCACTTTCAACCAGTGGCGTTTTCCGGGCTCATAGATGCTTTTCAAATCTTTCAAGACTAAGCCTTCGAGTCCCAATTTTAAAACTTTAGCTATCATCGTTTTCAAATCGTCTGGTTTGTGGATTTCCTCCATTTCGGAAAAAACCACATGGTTGGGTATCACAGTCATGATTTCTTTTAATATTTGTTTTCGACGCTTAATAGGCTCCTTGGTTAAAATTTCCCCGTTGTAATAAATACAATCGAAGACGAACAAACAAACGCATGCGTCTTTATACTCGCCCCTTTTGTGAACACCCAACGTACCAAACGGCAACGGTTTACCCGTCTTGGTATCGATCATTAAAATTTCACTATCGATAATCAAATCTTTCCCATGGGGAAAGGCTTTCGGTATGAAATCTTTAAAATGAGCCACTTTATGTTCGAGAACTGGTTTCAAACTCCTCGAAAAATACTTAAAATTCGAACCTTCCTTGTGCACTTGTACGCGTTCACCGTCATACTTGATCTCGGAATACATCCCATTCGGACATTTCTTCATGGCCTGCTCAACTGATTTACAAGCGTCGGCCAACATTGGCAAAACTGGGGTCATCAAACTTATTGTTGCTTTCACACCGCCCGAAACACTCACACCACCCCAACAACGATCAATAACATCGTCGATGTTTCTACAAGCTTGATAGGCTTGATAAGCATCTGGGTGCACCCCGTCCAATATATGTTTAGCACCGGCATTCATCCTTAAATCGTGCTTGATCAACCTGATTACGATTTTTAAATCGTTTGACGTGCACTTCGCCGCAAAATCCTTGAAATGTTGCATTTGTTCTTCTTCTTTCGTCAAATCGGACAATTCTTCCAAAAATGTATTGACATCTTCAATCGTGAGTAAACTTTTCTTTGCAGGTTTGAAAGTGGCGCTTTCGTTGAAGAAAAATTGAATCGTCTCACCCACATCGCCTTGTTCTAAATGCTCCAACATTACACTCTGACTTATATTGAAAATCTTACTGAACAATTTCACAAGTTGCTTACTTTGTAGGTTATAAATCCGTTTCACGACACCGGGGAGTAACAATCGACACCACAATTTAACATCACCGTGGAAACTATTCCCATCAATTCCCTTCGTAAATAATTTACTAACAATGGCCGTTTTATCCGTGTAACTACTAACGTTCGTTATGTCCGCGACGACTCTACGAAATTCCCTAAACAGCTCGCTTTTGACGCCTTCGGACGTAGATGCCTTTTGTTGCAATTGTATTTGGGTTTTTTCGTCTGAAGTAGACGTTTTCTTTTGCAGTTTTGTTTCGTTTTTACGTTCCGATGGGGACGTTTTCTTTTGTAAGTTTGTTTCGGTTTTTCCCTCTGAAGGGGGCGCTTTCTTTTGGGTTTTCGGCGGCGACTTTTGTGCAGTTTTCTTCGGCGTGGCTTTTGCGCCATATTTCTCGGCTATGGCTTTTTCGCATTCGTCGAGGTTTTTCAGTATGTAATCCCGGTCCTCTTGTGAGATGGTATCCCAGCCGTCGATGTCATCGGAGCTCTCGATGCGTTTGGTTGTTGGACGTTGCTTCAAGAACTGCTCGAAGAGGCACGGGACGTGGTGCCACATTTTCATTTTGCCCGAACCGTAAGGACTCGGCGCCAATTTCGCCAGACGCAGTTCGCCCAAGGGACATTTCTCTTTGCATTTTTTGCAGGCGGCGCGACCCTGTTTCGCTCTATCTACACAGAACGGTTTTTCTTGCGTGTAATCCTCCGCATCGGACATTTTTTACGCTACGATAAGTACCTTTCACAAATATTTACATTTAAGATGTCAGATTCTAATTTTTAGGTTAAGTGCCAACACAATTTGCTACAATAGGTACGTATTTAATACTTTACTTGAAGTACATGGTACATTAGTACTTACGTTTTAAGTGCGGATTTTCATTAAAATACGTCTTCCTTTCCAATGTACATTTTCAATTTACTCGTTTCAAAATTATTTGACGTTTGACACATCGATTACGCAAACTTCCAAACCACAATTACAGCGTACTGTGCGACGCGTTATAAATCGTCCGTGAATTTGAACTGACATTTTCAACATTTTCAAAGTTCAGAAAATTACGGCGAAAGATCCGTGAAATTACAATAGTTTTGTATTTTTTCAATTTATGAAAAAACTCCTTTTTAATGTAATATGAGTATTGCCATCTATTTTTAAATACATGCACTAGTACGTTGAAAGTTGTAGAAAAACCCAACGTAAATTTTCTAAAAGTTAAGAATTATTATGAACTAACCAGACGGTAATAATTCAAGTCCGTTTAGTAAGTTTTTAATTTAAATCGAATTATAAATCGGTTTTTTAAAATTGAATGCGAGCGCCATCTATTTTTAAATTAATATACTCCAAGCATCAAAGCGCAATCATAGGCGGGTTGTGTGTTAAGGTATTTAAATTTAACAATAATTAAAATAATTAATAATAAATTAATTTTTTCAAAAAATTTTAAATTAATTGGCGTCAAAAATAAAAATAATATCAAAGAACAAAAAAATGAATGAAAGAAATGAAATACAAGAAACATGAAGGTAATAAACGCTGATGATTGAGAAATGAAAAAACGGCTTTACAATAATAAAAATAATTCGGCAGTTCAGCTGATATATTTAAAAAAATCAAAATCTTTATCTAAACGTCCTTTTAATGGCGAAACGTTTCTGCATGGATTTTGTCGGTGCGATAAAAAACATGGAGCGTCGAATGAGCCTTTTTATTATTTTGTCGTTTTATTAGATAGACTCCTGTGGAACGGGCGCGCGGGAAAGAGGGATGTTACGTACGGTATATTTAAAGGTGGGGGACGCGTTACATTAGGGTGAGCGTCCCTACAACGACGTCGTCGACGCAGTTTTCATTGAACGCGCGTCCCACACATTTCGCGACGCGCGCTCCTCGTCGATTTTCCGCGTTGTGCGTTTTTAAGTTTTTCTCCGCGTTAAGTTGGCAACACGCAACATCGATGGTGTTCGGCGCTGATTTTCGTAAGTTTTGATTGTTTTTTTTTGTATATGAAACGCGACTGTCTTGACAGCGTCGGAGTCGGAGCGTTTCTTGCGTTTGTTTCGAATTAACGTTAATTGGCGCAAAACGGCCTTTGCGACTAATTGGGTGGAATGTTCCGATATTGTTTTCTTTTTGCGGCGAAACAATTGAATTTTATCTTCGTCGTTTGTTTGAATCGAAATCGTTATTTTTGTATTTTCTTGGTGACTTTTATATATAATTCCAACAGTATTAGTTGGAGTCACATTTTTGCTTTTTTTCCATTTGCAATCCCATTTAATTCCAATTTTTCTATTCCGAAATCTTTTGGAAAGATTTGATTTTTATGTTTTTCGTCTTTTCAATTCCATTCTTATTTTATCCAATCTCTTTTCCACGTCAATCTTATTCCAATCTTTTTTCCAATTCCAAACACAGTTTTTTCTTTCAACTCCAGGTGAATTGGAATTAAAATTTTGTTTTTCAAATTCAAACTTTTTAAAAAACATGTTAACAAATGAAGATTTTTAATTCGAATGTCATTTTCAACTCCAACCCCATTTATCAACACCAACTCCACTTTCAATTAGAACCCCATTTTAATTCCAATCTATCAAAGTTCAATTGAAATCAGAATAATAGTGATGTTGAAGAAGAAAATGAACATTTTCGATTGAAACTTAATTCCATTTTTTTCCAACTCCGTTATAAATTCTGTTTTCCATACCAAGCCAACTGGGTTGGTTGGGAAAAGATATCGAAATTCAGAAAATTGGAAATATTCTATTGCCATTGAAAAATATGACGAAAACAGTATTGGAAAACGTAAAGAACGTCACAAAAATTTAATTTTAATCTTTTTCCATTTCCAATTTCTTTTTAAGTCTTTTTTTAATTCCAAAATAGTGCTGGAAATAAAAACATTCCAATCCCATTTCTTCTAAACTCCAATTGAAGATTATGTGGGTTGAAAAGAGATTGGCATTAAAATTGAATTACAACTTTGCAATCGTGTTTTTTGTAGGCTTTTATTTGTGAACGTTATCTTCGAACTAAACTAAATTATCGATAAAACGGACCGTTAAGGCTCTTAAAAGCCTTTTAAAAAGGACGTCGACGTACCTGCGCTCATCTGCAAATTAATCAAAAGACGTTTGAAAGACTTTCGAAAGAATCTCGAGCACTTGTAAACGGTCAATTTGGTTTCGGGCCGGAGAGATGAGACTATGAATTAGCGCGATAATCGTCGCTTAAACTTCGCAAACTTTAAAGTCCCATAATGAATATTTCTTGGGACGTAATCGCAAGTTTGTTAAAGTTTTAATTACAATTAGGTGCCTTCCTTTCATCCCCCAACGTTCCCATCATCCTCGTCAGAAAGATTAGATAACACCCGACACTTGAATAAATTTAAAAAAATTGCTATCGATGAGAAATATTTATCATTTTATTTATGAAGTTTTTAATTTTAAATCGATTGTTGAATGCAAATTTCGAAAACCAAGTCAAATTCAATTTTGAACGATATTTTTTCAAAAATCCCAACTTTCTAAAAAATCTCTAAGTTGAAGGAAGTCAACATTTTATTTCTCATTTGCTTGTAAATCGTGCAAAATTTTGGGAGAAGTGAAGGGGGTCGAGAAAATTAAATAAATATTGGAATTTTATAGATTGAGTTCTTGAAAAATCTTTGGTTGAAAAAAGCGTAAATTTTCATTTTCCTTTAGTAAATCGTACAGAATTTTGAAAAAGTAAAGGGGAGAAAATCAAAAAAACTTTGTAGACTGAATATTGATTTTTCCAAAAATCCCAAGTTTCTGAAAAATCCATTTGTTGAAAAGACCATTTTTTTTGTTTTTAAATAGTGCAAAAATTTTGGAGTTGTAAAGGGAGTCGACAAAATTGAATAAATTTTGAAATTTTATTGACTGAACAATAATTTTTTCAAAAATCTCAACCTTTTGGAAAATCCCTGTCGAAAAAATTTTCATTTTCTATTGTTTGTAAATTGTGTAAAAGTTTGGAAAAAGTACGTGGGGCGAGCAAATTAAATAAATTTTGAAAATTTTGATAATTTCCTGAAAAATCCCAAATTTCAATTTTATATTTCGAGTTTCGCGAATGCTGGCCTCCATTATTGTTTTAAAGATTTCAAATAAAACACTTGGCGTGCCTTGATTTGCATTTGATTTTTCGTCCATTTTATTTTTGTAAACGAACGGCGCGCGGCGCTTTGTTTCATAGCTCCATCCATGTGATGTAAAAAATTACAAAAAAATACGATGGCGCCGATACAAAACACAAAATCCATGCTAGATATGTTATAGACAAAAAAACATAGTTTGTGATTTGTTTTGCAATTTTACGTCCATTTTGTTTTTTTCAAACGAATCTCAATGCTTGTTGCGTTTTTTCGCAAACACTATGTTTGCTCCGTAAAAATAAATAAAGCGGCCTGTATAAATGTTGTTTTTAATTATTTTCTCGGTAAATAGGTGAATTTGAAAAAAAATTATTATATAAACTAAAAAATTTATTACATTTAATTATATGTTCGTCTGTGCTGATGAAAATAAATAAATAAAAACACAAATGATCTTCGTGACGAAACACGCTGTATGTGATTTTTGTTGCAACACTCGCCCCCTTCCCCCATTAGAAAATAATAATTCTGATGACTTTCGTCATTACGGCGTGTTATCGTGCACGATCGATGAAACGGCCATTTTCGGCGTTACTAATTCATTTGTTTCGTGAAACCGAACGTTAAAATTAAACTCTGATCATGCATTAGGAATTTTCTCGACAGAAAATGAGTTAAAAAAATTTTAGAAAAATGGACAAAATTTGATCGATCGCGCTTTAATCTATCGTTGGAATTAATGCCGCATATTGTTGTAAAAAGTTGTGCGATATTTTAACTAATAAATTGTTTAATCTATTAGGGAATTTTTTTGAATTAAAATTGTAACTAAATGGTCAAGGCCATTTGTACTTTCGACCAAACAAGAAAAAATCTTTATTTGGCATTAACATATTAACACATCAATATTTTTAACAGTTTATTTACTTCCCTGTCTCTTCGCTCCATTTTGTCCTTTTCGGTGTTTCCAATCCTTTTCCTGTTACGCTCATGATTTTGTACCACCTCCTGGCTTTTGCCTCTTCCTGGTTCACGCCTTTGCTTGTTCCAATAATTGTTGGCTTTTTTTTCGTTCCCGCATCTAAATCTTGCAACAGTTATTTCCTCAGCCCCAGTACTTTTTCCCTTTTTTCCCTTTTCAGGTACTACGGTGGATTAGCCCTATGTATACCCTTCCTACTTCCTCTAGCTTCTTCACATTTACATTGTCAATCGCTGCTTTCTAGTTTTAAACTGAAGAAAAGACATTGTCAGTGCAAACTGGAGAATTTCCAAATTTACCAAATTGTCACTTTTTTCACGTTTTTTTATTGACGTTTTTAAATAAAAAATTTCTTTTTTTAATTAAAACTTTCCACATTGTTACATCGCAGCGTTTACATCTTCAAATTTGGAATTTGTTTCGTATAAAGTCTTGCCGACCGCGCCGCGCCGAGTTTCAAAATTTGACAAACTTATAATAACAGATTTCAAATTTTTAACGTCAAGGAACGTCCTCAAATATGACGTTCAAACAAAACATAAATTCCAATTACGTCCGCCTCGGACGGCGCGAAAAATACATGTATTCCAACGTGTTTTCCGGCCGAGCGAATAAATAAACGACCGACGCCAACTGCGATGCGGTTCGTAATGTGAGCTACGATCGCGATATCCTGATCGCGTCCATTGTTCGAATCCGGGCCGGAAGAAAGATAGACGCGTTGTTGCGGTCGATGCCTTTGGAAAGTGATGAAAACTTCTTCCTTGGATTTCCTTTCTGAATTACAAGGATTGGACTTGGAATGTCAATTCCTTAAATTCCCTTAAAATCGCAAGACAAGTATTTTGGGTTTGGGTTTATGAAGGATGGTGAGGATTTGAAAAATCCAACAACAAAGAGCGAAGCCAATGATTATGTATTTATGAAAGAAAAATGAATATGAATAGTTTCTGATTTTGGATTTTCAAATCTTTAACAAAAAGAAAAAATTAACTAAATCCACATGGGCTATTTTTTTTGACGTTTCGAAAGAAGTCAACTAGTCCGACGCGGTTGAAGCGTTTCCATTCCCAGTAGGCTTTGATTTCCTTTGAGAGTTTTTTTCCCCACCGTTATTTACAATCCCAAATGCGGAATTTAAATTGTTCACCTGCGATTACCACCATTTTTTTTTTGTTATTTTTTTAAGTGAACATGCGTGCTTTCCGCCAGATTGCGTTGTTTGTCGATTTTTCCGGCGGGCGAAAGTCGCATATTGACGTTATCGTTCCGTTTGAATTTTCGTCGATTTTTAGTTTCATTTTTCAATTTTTTTTTTAAAAATTCGTATAAACTAGCAATCTTCGACGAATAGAAAAAATTCAAAAAGGTCATAAGTGATTGTTTTAAATGTCGACTGATTGAAATGTCAGTGCCGTGAAATGTCAAAATCAAATGTCAGTCATAGTGGGCGGTGTTCTTTTTGTAATTGTAGTGTCGAACCAGGGGCGGATCCGGGCAATCTGTTAATTTATCAGTAATCAAATTTTTTTGAATTTTTTTTTTTTTAATATTGCGGCGAGATTATGTGTTGACCTTGATGAGTTGGCCGCAATTTTGTTTTATTTCTGAGATTTTCGGTTGGAAAGCGTTTTTTTTTTTTTTAAATAAACAAATAGTTTTGTATAAAATTAATTAAGTTAATTAAGACCCATTTTTCATCAAAATTATCACATAACTCGCTTTGTAAGAATTCATGCAGCCGATTTCTTTAAAAACGGCGAATTTCAAATTAATTAAGTTCATTTTTGATTAAAATTTCAGCACAAAACGCCCAATTTTTCATCAAAATTGTAACATAACTTGTTTTGTAACAATTCATGCAGCCGATTTCTTTAAAAACGGCGTGTGTCAAATTAATTAAATTCATTTGTGATTAAAATTTCAGCACAAAACGCCCAATTTTTCATCAAAATTGTCACATAACTCGCTTTGTAACAATTCATGCAGTCGATTTCTTTAAAAATGGCGTGTTTCAAATTAATTAAATTCATTTTTGATTAAAATTTCAGCACAAAACGCCCAATTTTTCATCAAAATTGTCACATAACTCGCTTTGTAACAATTCACGCAGCCGATTTCTTTAAAAACGGCGTGTTTCAAATTAATTAAGTTCATTTTTGATTAAAATTTCAGCACAAAACGCCCAATTTTTCATCAAAATTGTCACATAACTTGTTTTGTAACAATTCATGCAGCCGATTTCTTTAAAAACGGCGTGTTTCAAATTAATTAAGTTCATTTTTGATTAAATTTTCAGCACAAAACGCCCAATTTTTCATCAAAATTGTCACATAACTCGCTTTATAACAATTCACGCAGCCGATTTCTTTAAAAACGGCGTGTTTCAAATTAATTAAGTTCATTTTTGATTAAAAATTCAGCACAAAACGCCCAATTTTTCATCAAAATTGTCACATAACTCGCTTTGTAACAATTCATGCAGCCGATTTCTTTAAAAACGGCGAGTTTTCATTTTTGATTAAATTCATTTTTGATTAAAATTTCAGCACAAAACGCCCAATTTTTCATCAAACTTGTCACATAACTCGCTTTATAACAATTCATGCAGCCGATTTCTTTAAAAACGGCGTGTTTCAAATTGATTAAGTTCATTTTTGATTAAAATTTCAACACAAAACGCCCCATTTGTCATCAAAATTGTCACATAACCCGCTTTGTAACAATTCATGCAGCCGATTTCTTTAAAAATGGTGCGTTTCAAGGTATAATGCTCAATGTTAGCGATTTTTGATGACCACTTTCGTAATATTAGTGTTAAGTCCTCATTAATAAATATTAATAAACACCCACAAGAAAAACACGCAAAAAGACAACGTGCGAGAAAACTCTCGAGGAATTTTCGATATCGGATTTGAAATGTTAACTCGAGCGAAACGCGATACTCGGATCTTCCATTAAAGTTTAAAATTTTCACTTTATACGTACGCGTTCGTTTTTTTTCTCCGCTTGCAACGTTTCCACGTCTCTTCGTCGGAAATTAACGCGTTCGTTTTAAAATATTGTTGTGATTTCGGAGAGCGTGTTGCCAAATATACCTATAAATGAAAAATTACTACGGGCCGATCGATACTCCGAGCCGAAACAATCGAGAGCCGTCATGTTCTTCTCTCCACAAATAATAATCGTCGCAAATAAATCATTTAATTATTCCGCGCGTTTAACAATAAAGCGCGAACAATGCAAAATTGCGTTCGTGTGCTGCACGAGCTCTAATTGAAATATAAATGTAAACATCGATAAGTTTCATTGGTCGTCGATTTTTACGATTAAACTGATTGAAAACGGAGGTGGAAAACTATAACTTCATTGAATTTACATGACGTCGCGTCGTTCGCATTTGTAAGAGTCATCCAACGCGCCAGCAGATTACAACACCATTTTTTAAACAAAGTACAGAACAATGTTATAAAAGAAATCTCTTAACAAAATCAGAAATTTTTGCTTTTATTTTCAACCGAAGCCTTCATTGAATAATTTTTTTAGAAAAGTTCAAAAATTTCCAAAAAACGTCTATATAAACAGAATTATTAGAAAGACACAGAGATGGTCAGAGTTGCTCATCATGAATTTATAGTATAGGGATAGGGCTTCTGCGACCCTAACATTTCACCCCAATCCACAAAATACGCTTCGTCTGCTCCCTCATTTTGCCCCCCCCCCTGCCTCGTAGTATTGAACACAATTCACTCTCGCACGCAAGCCGTAGCCAACTACGGCACACATAAATTTCGATTTAATTCCGAGCACACTTTTAAACGATCCGACGTTTTAATAAACGCATTTGCATAATAAATGCATAAAATTACGTGCATAATGCGGGATATTGCGCGTCGGAAATCGCGACACCGTCGATGGGAAAATGTGTGTTTGTCGATGCGGTCGAGTTTGTCGATATTTGAAGATGTCAAAAAAAAATTGACAGCGGTGGGATTCGAACCCACGCCCTTTCGGACTGGTGCCTAAAACCAGCGCCTTAGACCGCTCGGCCACGCTGCCACAAAAAATTATAACTTTTTTTCACAGAACGCTTTAAATTGTATTTGATTTTATTTTCGATGTCGTTTGTTTTTTGTTAGTCATCGAGATTGCCGTAATTAACTGAATTATGACAAATTGTCTATGATTTTTTTTTGTTATTAAATGTCAATATGTGTTTGACGTGACGTGTTTGACGTTTTTGATTCAATTAATTTGAGAAATTTGACATTTTGACAGTTTTTGACACAAAAAAAATATCGTTTTCACCGCCGCTTTTACCACATTTGGTAATTTTTCAGTGAATTATTTATCTAAGAAATTTCAAAATATCGATTATTCGTATGTCTAAAGGGGGAACGTAATGGGGTGTGCATCAAGTAGAGCGTCAAAAGGTGGGATTACACGATTCAAATGAAATCACTCCGGCGCGGCGCGGCACTTCCATTGGATTACACGATTCAAATGAAATCACTCCGGCGCGGCGCGGCGCGGCACTTCCATTATCAATTACGAGTGTTACATCCGCGTTGCGAAGCCCGGGTTTTCCCCGAGGACGCTACGACGACGACGGTAGAAGGACGCCCCCGATTTCAAAAACTCGACGCCGATGATGGATCTTTCGAGGTGACGCGACGACCACTTAACGAGTTTGTTATTTCGGAAGTTTGTTTGAACGGCCCGATAGACCGGTAATGGTCGGATTTACTACGATCCGATTGAAAACGCTCTCTAAATCAACGAGGAAATAAATCACTTTCGAAGAAAAAAAAAACGATTGTCATTTTAGGAAGACATTTAATTTATCGCAAATCAACAAACAATAATTTAAGACGTTTGGTTACAAAAACGTCGACAATTTGTATCACAAACCAAAAATATTTCGATTATCAAAGCAAATAACATTGACGATAAAATAAATCGTATTTTTTTATTTATTTCATCATTTTTCCAACATCAGCCGTCAAATACAAGTAGTGTAAGCTGTTAAAATTGACTGAGAACTTTTAACGCAACTTGTTAATATAAATTGTCGTTACTTGTCATCGTCAGTTGTCATTGATAAATTTTTGTTCGTTTAAAAGTTGTTAATAAAATGAACTGTCAAAATAAATGACAAATGGGAACATTAACTCTCAAACATCACTTTAATTGTTGAATTTGACAGTTAACTTTCAGTTTATTTTCAAACGTAAATTGTTACATCGACGACAAAATAAATCGTCATTTTATTAAATTTTTAAATTGTTCAAACAAACTGTCAAATACAAGTAGCGTAAACCGTCAAAGTTTGTAAATAAAAAATATGAACATAATTAATTGTCAAACTGTCAAATTAAACTGTTAACTTCCTGCTTAAATTTCCAAATGTCGGTTGTCAAATTTTAGGTTAAGTTAGGTTGGACATTTTTTAATTTGTGATTAACGCAAACCAACTCAAACACAAAAACTGTATTTACGCAAAACACAAAATAAACTCATAGTAACCATAACCTCATTCAAACAACGACCTGTCTCAACAGCAAAGTGTCGGGATCGTAAGTAAATATGGGATCGTTTATGGGCTCAACATCTTGATATTTAAACTGAGCCGTATACGCCATGTTTTTCAGGTCGTTTTTCGTCGCGTAAACAATTTTCTGCAAAACACCAGTCGGATGATACACGTAATAAACACCCCGTTCCGAATTTTCTTCATTTTTCAATTCGGCCGGTTGCGGCTCGACGATTTCCGTCGTCGTTTCTGCATCGTTTTCTGTTGTTACTTCCGGCGGTCCGTACACTTCTTGCGGGGCACCGTACGTGTTTAGTGGTTGTTTATCCGGTAGTTTGAATTCTTGCGCCGGGCGGAAACCGGCCGCTGGATAAGGAGCTTCGATCCTTTGGAATTTCGGCGAAAATCGAGCCAAAAACGGTCTTTGAGCTTCGGCGTTGATGGCGACGACGACGACGAAGAACACTAAATACTTCATGTTTTTTTCACGGAGGGCACGTTACTGATTTTGTTGCGAATTAATGGCGCTTTTATAGTGGACGTATGGGATATCAGTTTAACATTGACCCATTGGTGTTGCGAAATTTGTGAACGAATCGAGTAGGCCACGTAGTTCGGACAAGGTATTGACGCGCACAACATTATTAATAAGTACCGACGACATAACTTGAATTTTAATTATTTTTTTTGTCTTAATTACATATTAATATTTATTATTTTAAATAATTATACAGTGCGGTCGTTTAATCTGGAAACCTGGAAATAAAAAGTTGTCCGTTTATTTATAGGAAAAATCGTCGGACAGGTCAATTTTTATTTTTTATTGCACGCATTTCGACATATCGTTCAATTTTTTTCCGCCATATTTGAAAAAGTTATGACGTCATCGTCATTTTTTTTTAAATGACGGCCCCCAATTTTTTTGGTAGATTTGGATACTTTGTGACATTCTAAAACCAAAATTGTCAAAAAAGTATGATCTTGAACTGGAAAATTTCTGAAATAAACGGCTTTGAAGTTTAAAATAAGAGTTTTTTTTTGAATCAAGTAATCTAATGAAATTTCGATCGTTTTTTTGCAAC
>JAFFZR010013758.1:0-11168 GCA_018397195.1 Lethrus apterus | reverse complement strand
GGTATGCGATTTGACCCCCCTTCCCATTAAAAAAAAATCAAGTTGGCTGTGCTGCTCCCGAACTTGTCAGTTAAAAAAATAACAAAACTGTGGAAATAATAGAAGGCTTTGTAAACAGTATGCATATTAAATTTTATCGATTTAGCTTGAATAGTTTTGGAATAACAAGGCCGGTTCCATATATTTGGTACGCACTGTATAGACAGTTTTATTCTTTTCAAGAAATTATTAGATATGTTATCGACACCGAAAGAATGAGATGATTTTAAATCCCTTATCGCATTTAAAATATCAATCTTCGTTACTGCAGAAAGAAAAAAATAGTTATTACCTAATATGACATTGGAATTTAAGAAATCTTTGTCAATAGATCCTTCACGACTATTAAGAACAGTAGTGAAATGTAAATTAAAATTATCTGCTATCTCCTTATCCCCAACCTTCCGACCATCAGCTATGATTTCAATGTTATCCCTATTATTATTAGTTCCCCGCAATTCTGAGATTACTTTCCACATAGTTTTCATTTTATTAGCTGAATTTCTTATTTTCCGATCGTAATAATTTTTCCGTTGTTTTCTTAACATTTCCTTATAATGTTTGTTCAGTTTATTACTTAGGGGTTTAAATATAGGATATCTTAACGCTAAATCATTAAATGTTTTCACTTCTTCTTTTAGATCTAAAATCTCTCTTGATATCCATGTTGAATGGTTTTGATTATTAACTCGTACGCGCTTCAAAGGAAAGGCTAAATTAAAATAATAACCAATTATCTGACCAAAGGTATTGTAAGCTAAATTGGCACACGAATGACCAAAAACATCATCCCACCTTTCCTCGTTTAAGTAGTGCAAAAATATATCTACAGCTTCGTCACTAAATTTGCGACGGAATACATCCACATTCTTATTATCTCGTTCAATACTCAATTCGACTTCGTACTACAAAATTTACGAATAATGATCAGAGAGGTTAAAATCTACGTTTAACACTCTATAATTAGTCAGATCTTGCGGGACAAAAACATTGTCCAAACAGGTACTCGAAGAAGACGTAATTCTACTAGGAGACATCACTGTCAACTTCAAACCCAATGAAGAAATTAAATCAGTAAAATAGGTTTTGTTATTACTATCAGATAGAAAATAGACTAAACTGTGGTATCGGCCCATTTAGTTGAGTAAACTATCTAATTCTCTATTTTCTGGTCTGTTGAATCTAAAGTGGGCTTGATATCGAGTTGAAATTGAATGTTTCGTTTGGCCGACATATTTCATGTTACATTCTTAACAATTTATTTCATAGATTCCAGATTTCTGATCTGCCTCAATTTTATTTATTTCAATTTTAACTTTGTCGTTTCCTAAAACGTTAGTTATTGAATTATTTGACTTAAACGCGACTTTAAGACTGTAGTTTAAAGGCTTTGTTTAGGTTTTTTGAAGCTGTATGAAACGGTAAGCAGACAAATTTATCGTTACGATTTTCTAGAGGCCGGAGAGAAGTAGATTCTTGAATTGATTTCTTCTGTTTATGTTTCCTAATAAGCCGGGTTACAATTTCTGAATCTAAACCATTGTACTTCGCGATATTTTTAATTAAATTAAGTTCTTTTTCGTATCTACATTTTGTAAGTGGAAAACTTAGCAATCTGTGGATAAGAAAATTAAATGATGCCATCTTTTGATGAAAACTATGATTTGAATCCACTGAAATGAATTTATTGACATTGGTTTCTTTTCTGAAAACATCTATTTCTATGTTGTTATTCTTTCTGATTACCAAAGTATCTAGGAATGGTCGACGTTCATTATTTCCCTTTTCAAATGTAAATTTAATGGTTGGATACTTAGAGTACTGATTTAAGAAATCTTCCAAATCATATTTACTGGTATCATTTTGTCTCAAATTGGCAATAAATGGAGACAAACAGTTGCCCATTGCTGTCCCTTGTTGCTGTTCATAAAACTTTCCTTCGACTTGAAAACAATTTTGGGACATGCATAGGGTTGTCAACCGCAAGTATTCATCTATTCCTGCCGACTCAATGTTACTTTTATGAAGCAAATTAGCTACAAATTTCAAAGTATCTGGAATTGTTACGGAAGGGAATAATGAACTTGCGTCAAATGAAAACAAAATTTCACCTTCCTCTTACCTACACTTTTTTATTGCCTGAATTTTCCACTAAATAACTTTCGGGTTTCTCTGGTAAATTTTTGAATTCATTTACTAACCATTTCGAAATCGAATAAGTCGGTGAGTTCATACCTGAAACAATGGGTCTCATCGATCTACCCGGTTTGTGAATTTTCGGCATACAATACATTCTAGGTACTATTGGATTAGAAACATTTAATTTAAATTTAAGGGACGAAGTGCTGGACAATTTTTTAATGCGTTCTTAACGCAAATTGTGTCCTGGTTATTTCAACTTTCGAACTAGTCGCATAATCTCCATATCGCCGTAGGTTTTAAAGTGGTTAGCTATTTTATTCCTTTTATTGATATATTTTTTATAACAGTAAAATAATATTTCATACTAATTTGTGAATGTCTAATAATATTTACCAATTTTCTCACAAACAAATATAACTCATAGTTGCAAATATGTCTATTAATTCAAAAATAATTAGAATGCTTGTAAAAGGATGTAGCTCTAATAACACATCAAACACTAATTCGTCATAAACAATTTACATATATTATAAATTAACTAAATACGGATGTTAACGGTTTTTTTTTTTTTTTTAATATATGTATCTGTACGCTAAACATCAGTTCGAAAATAAAGGAGTATTCGGTCAGGTGACCAAATGTCTCGTTTGTACTTTCCAATTGATGTCAGTATGTTTATGAACAACGATAGATTAACAACATTCGCGATACTTTCGATGAACGAAGCTGAGCTTCAGTAGAAAAAGTGAAACAAGAAAGAAATTTGTTCATACTGTTTATGAATGTGAAGTTGTGAAATTTGGAATACACACTATTAATTGTAAGTATTTTTTACATATTTAACTTTATATTTTAAAATAAGATTTTGTGAAAAGTGTTGGATGAAATACGGACTAGATTTGATACCTATGTGTTTTGTTATATTAGATTAAAAGTTTAATTTAAACATTTATTTTTATACAGAAATGTATATTTTTTTCCTTTGACAATTAATATTTTTTTATTTTGCGACACCAGAATTTTAAACATCATTGAATGAATCAATCAACCCATTTTTAGTTTAGCGTTATTAGCTTCGATGCAGCTCATTTAATTTTTCCCCGAGATATAAACTTGTGTCGTGAGAAAATACTATTTTTTCAGAAAATAATTAAATTCCAACTAAGCAAAGCAATTCTTGAAAATGATTTGTTTAAAGCATGTTTTGCTTTGCTTTCAGTTAATTTTTTTAAGAAAAATATCGCTACTTCCTTGCATGTCAAGTTCAGCTATTTGCTGGTGGATTTATTGATTGCTAGATGTTTTTCCTCATTTTTAATTTATATTATTTGTTGTTGGCCCAATACAAACAAAAATAACACAGGATGGTAAATCCTCATGCGAATTTTTGGTTTTTCTTAAACGTATTCATTATGACACATAAATATCATAAAACACAAAGCGATGTTTCGAAATATTTATGAAGAAATTTGTGAAGAAGCTGTTATTCTAATGTCAAAATCATATGGAGACCTTATTGTAAAATTCTACAAAACGAAAAATCCAATTTCTGTATACTTCAATATAGATATAAGCTAGGAAAAAACCTAACATTCAATTTAATTAAACGAATACGTTAGATAAATTAAATGAAAAATTAAATATATATTTTAGAAAATAATAGAGCTATCTATTTTCGAACTCGAACGTCTTCTTTCAATTGTCAATGAATAAGTGACCTAATTGAACAAATTTCATTTTATTTATACCGTTTTAGTAAAAAAATCCACACAATAAACTTTTAAAAAAAAAATAATAATAATTTTCATCTTAAAAGCCACACAGCTAACAACAAACTTAAAAGTTTTAGAACAATCCAGATGAACGTATAATTTGTATCAGTATTAATTAAACTTGAACTGTTTTCTTTTTATATTTAATATTTATTAATAGATTTCGAAACATGTTTATTTATAACTGTAAGTCGGTCGTGGCCGCAATCAAAAGATCACACATTGTAATTGGGTTCGAAATTTTTTTTTTTTTGTTATAGTTTCTTATGTGTTGTAATGAATATGTTTAATAAATTCTTATTTTTTGTATTTTTAAATTCTTGTCAAAAAGCATAAAAAACTCTATGAAAAAATACATTTTTAACTATGCTAAATATTTAATTCTTCAAAACTGTATTATCCTTACATAATGTGAATTCATTTGCATAAATTATGAAACACCGTGTCCATATACTAGATTTAACTGGTTTGTAACTGTCAATTTTTATAGCATTATTAAAAATTTCATTTAAAATAAACAATTAATAATTAGCTTCTAATGACCTACAAGATTTGATTGTCACTTCCTCCATAAATACATAACAACTTGTATAAATTTCTTCTCAGACACGAATCAAATCCTAATCATAATGTATGGTCTGATGTCACACTTCCTACTTACAATTATAGACCTATTATATGTATTAACACATTTTAATAGTAATATTTGCAAATTGTACTCGCGTTGTGTTGTTAAGTAATTTGTATTGTCTCGTACCTTATATATTTCGCTTTAATGTCAATTTATTTTAAATAATAATTGTCTTCTTATATGAAGTGAATATTTTTTCCTTAACTGGTTTTTAAAAATAGTAATAAACTATATCAAACGGAAGACAATTATAGTGTACAGTTTGAAATAGAGAAAACTGTCGCAAATAGTTATCGTAATAACTACGGTTATTTTCAAACATTATTTAAAAATTGGTTGTAAAGATTGTGTTCTGAGAAATAAAGGGCAAAGTAATAGCTATTTATGTAATAAGTACACACACAAGCTGAACCATGGCATTTTATGTCCATGGCTTTAGTATGCCTTTGGTGTTCCTTTCTGTCCTGCGTTATCATTTTCCAATTTGATTTGTTTTCCTCCCAAATCCGCCCCCATAACCTGTCTCCATCTTCAAACATTATTCAAAAATTGGTTGTAAAGATTGTGCCCGCTCTGAGAAATATAGGACAAAGTGATAGCTATTTATGTAATAAGTACACACACAAGCTGAACGGTGGCATTTTATATCGATGGCTTTGGTATCTTGTTCCATTCCTTTCTGTCCTGCGCTATCATTTTCCAATTTGACTTGTTTTTCTCCCAAATCCGCCTCCATAACCTGTCTCTATCTTTATCTTGGCCTTCTCCTCTTCATTTTGCCTTCTAGTACTGCCCACGCCACGTGTCTTTTATTCTGCCTTTTCTCATTCTCTCCATACGTCCAAACCATAGCAATCATCTAGATTTAATAAAGTCATTTATTTTAGAATCTCTATATAATTCGTAGAGCTCGTCATATGTTCTTCTTTCCCATCGTAGTGGTTTATTCTACCAAACATTATTTTCAACATCTTTGATGGAGAATAAAGCTCTTGTATCAACTGAAATATTACAATTACAATTACAATATAACAAGTAGATAAATTAGGATTTTATGGACGAGAAAGCGAACGTGATAAATAAGGCGACTCTATAGAAACGAGTTGCATACAAAACTTTATGTTCGACTGCCTTGAGGAAGTTTTTTTTTTCATTAAATAGTTAAAATATTTGGGAAACTTAAAAATGTATCCTTTGCTCAAAATTGTTTATAATTTTCGAGCTGTTGAATTAGCAAAAAATGTTTGAATCGTTTGAATTGATTTTGAGTTTTTCGCAACATTTTTTTGTGAAAATTTGGAAAAGAACTAAAAGAAATTGTGTTTTATGCAAAGAAATTTCTTGTTACCGAATGAAACGAAAGATATGTATGAAGAAGAATATGACGCATACAGGACGTGGAAATTTAATCATCATAATTTAATCCTAACCTGGCAGGACATAAAAGTTCAAGCTTATTTACCTAGTATTCCATTTCATATTCCATTCTAAAAATTATGATAGTTTAAAAGGACATATGGACATAAATAAATTTAAAAGTGTAATTCGGTTTCTTAAAGAGAAGGGTACAAACAGAAGGATTCCTTGACATTAATAAAAGAAAATGTATATATGTTATATTTTTGGGTCATTCTTATATTTGGAATTTTTGGCGCCTGTAGGCGTTAAGAATTAACTTCACTGTTGATAACTAACGTTCAAGGCTGCCAAACACATTTTTTAGTCGAGTTAATTGATACCAAAAAAAAAAAAGGGACGGGTCATTCATTATATTACCTGAACATAATTAAAACTTGAATGAATTGGTAATTGTCAGAAACTATATTGTCCTTCGATCCCCAAAAACTTGGCATTACAGATTTTTTGTGAATCTTGTCCGAGGAAAATGTACTGTAGAGCTTTCGGTGGATATCAGAAAATCTCTTTGCCAATAGGTCCTGGAAGACTAATGTGGAGGAGGCTTTCGTGTAAACAGCCGTTGCGCTAAAGTTTTTTGCTAAAACTTTTTTCTGGTTCTTTTGCGCTGTTGGCATGGGCAACGATTGACAACGTAGAGTCATGGCTGTAGTTCATATACTGTAATTAAGGGCTACTTTAACACGTTGAGTGCCGCCATAACAGGAAAAAAGTAGGGCCCTATTACCCAAAAAATTTTTTTTATTTATTTTGTTCTTTTATGACGTTGTTGATCAAAAAATTTAAGTTAGGTGCTTTTTGTTAAAAATTTTGTAATTTGGTCGTTTTTGTTTGAGGCACAAGGTATGTATCTCGCGGCACTGAACAAATCTTCTAGCCACATAAGCCTAGAGGTATGTGACTGTGCCTCAGTTTGCCTATCCCGACTTGCATAATATTGCACAATATTACATGTACTAATAATACCGAAGCGGATTTGCCATTTTACTTGCACCCTTAGCTCAGTTAGCTTGCGTGCGTACCTTAACAGTGTGTAGCTTTGGCTAATTATGAAAAAGAGCAGGAGCATTTGCAAAAGTTGTGGGAAGAAATATTTTCAAATGGAGAACCATTTCCTAACAACGATTCTTCTAATGAATACGAACTCAGCCATTCAGAAGATACGCTGGATGAAGATGACGAACCACCTTTAAAGAGACAAAAGAAAAATGTGAAGAACGTGGCAGTGGCATCCGCATCTACAGATAGAATTTTGAAACCACATGCTACAACAGTTACAAGGGAAAAAATAAATTATCTAACTTCTGAGTTTCTACCTAAATAATATAGCAATATGTGTTTCTAGTAGAGTCTCAGAATTAAATAGACACTGTAACAGAGACAATAGCAGAAGTAGTACTTCAATATGTGTATGACAATGAGGATGACGACGATGCTGATGATAATGTGGCTGTTGTTACCGACGATAATCCAGATTGGAGAAGAATTGACGACTATTCCCAACTAAAGAGCTTCGCATCACTGAAAACAATCCCGGAATAAAAGATGATTCTCGGAATAAAAGATGATATTATGGAAGATTGCCTAAACATGGAGCCTTATCACTTCTTCAAGTTACTGGTGACAGACGACGTCATTAACCATACTGTAACTGAAAAGAACAGGTATGCCAGTGGCACGATACTAATCCAAATGAAATGGGACTAATATTATGGATGGGCTTGCTCAGACTTCCCACACTACCTGCGTATTAGGCAAAAACTGTTATTTACAACAATGGCGTCAGCAAATATATGTCGAGAAATAGATTCAAGCAGCTATTGCGCATGTTTGTTACTATAGAAACACTTTTACTCCTTAGGGAGAAAAAATGCTGTTGAGCTACCTCCTTTGAGGGAGTAAAACGGTATTTTATATGAACGTAGTTTTTTCTTCATTATAATTTCAATCTGATCAAAGATTGATCAAAGGGAAATTTAGTGCAGACTTAAATCACTACTAGGAAAACTTAAAACTAAGGTCTCACTCAACAGCAATCCTTAGGCTCTAGTTACTTAGACACTTAACTACGTGTACACTAATAGCACTTTAATCTACTTTTGCACTGACACTTAAACTAACTCAAACTGTTTGGTCCTCTTGAGTCTTCTGACTAGCATTGTATTGTCGAGGATCTGGATGGCCTCAACATTGACATGATGGAGAAGTCGCTGTTCATGACTTTTGGCAAATCGTTCAATGGTTTGGTTAACAGTTTCGATTTCCAAATCCCTATGGAGGTCACCGTTTCTGAAGTACCAAGGAGTGTTGCTCCTTAGTACTTTATTCTGGAAGCGCTGAATGATATCAATATTAGTCTTTTTGGCACAACCCCACAGCTGGACGCCATATGTCCATACTGGTTTAAGAATCTGTTTATACAATAGTAATTTATTGTGCGTTGACAGGGTGGAATGTCTACCTAATAGCCAGTACATTTTCTAATATTTTAAACCAAGTTCTTCTCTCTTCTTTTTATCATGGGCATGGGGGACATGGGATATGAACATAGTGCAAAAATATAATTGTCTGTTATGTTTGCGGAAAAAATAAAGTTTTATGGAATGAGTTCTGAAGTATCTGTACAAATCCTATAAAACTTATTTCACACTCGAGTTGCATACAAAAATGTTTGCACGGTCGCAATTAAAAAACTTAATAACTTTTAAGTAGCGCTCAAAATTATATTTTTCATTATTGAGTCAATGACTTGGATATTAAACTCAGTTTAAAATTAAGTGAACCGGCCCTAGATAAATTAATCTGTCACAATGCGATTTCGAAGTAGCCATTGATTGAAGATGTTTATCATGAAAATTCCATTATGCGTTCGATACGGTAATTATGCGTTCGATACAGTCATTTATATTAAGATATGGCAGATTTGCCGAGAAATTTTACATATGTCAGTTTCAACTTTATTGTCACCTGTGCAAAATAGTTATTTATCGTAAAGGCAATCAGTCGTTATTGTATTATGCTATACTACGTTCATAATTTCGAAGGAGTAAATTAAAATTCTCACTTAAAAAATTCGCCCTCGGATTGGCTACTTGCGAGACATGTTTACACAGTACTCAACAAGATTTCCGGTATTTAATGTTTACATATGTGACAGCTGACAGGTGGCGATTTTAAAGTATTTAAAAAATCATTTATTGTTTATTGGCAATATAAAAAACAGTTCTTTATAGAAGTGAAGTGCAGCAATGTGAATTAATTACTTCAATTTGAATGTATTCAAATCCGGGGACAAGTACTGTAGTTTAGAATTGACGTCTAAATTAGTCTAAATAATACGATCAGTGTTGGCCAACTAACGGTAAGTTCGAAAATTGTTGCAGTGTAATTCTAGCTTATGTATTTACTCCTTCGAATTTACGAACGAACTATAGTCCACTATAGTCGTTAATACTGTCAAAATCACATTTATAATCAATAATGTTATCATTATGTAACGTTAGCACGACATTGTGCTGTACAGAACCATAAACAAGAAAGAAAAATAAAAATTGTTGTCAGCGTGATTTCAAAAACATTACGCGTGTTTATAAACTTCTGACAATCTCAGTTGCTATGTTGTATAAAGCATAGGTCTTTAGTTATTTCAAAACACTTAATTCAATAAACGTCAATTAATTTCAGTTATTAATGACAATACTGCTTTAGGGTGTTCAAACCATTAAATACTGTTTACGCTTCAGCAAATAGCATTTTTGCTCGAAAGTTATTTTCGAAATGGAAGATGGTGTATGGCAATATTCTACGGAAACTTGTACAATAATTTACTTTGTAATTTCCAAATGTTGAATTTAATAACAATCAGTTTGCAAGACAGCTAAGGAGATCAGTTGCAAATTTTCGGGAAACTACTTTCGGTTAAAAAAAGCGAAGAGGTGGAAAACCAATTGAATCGGTGAGTGGAAAAAGGAATGCCGAAACCACACTTTTGAAAAAAATATGTTTCTTGCCCAAACTATAAGATCTACTGAAAAGCGATCCATTGACAAATTCTAGACCATGAAATCAGCTATTTCTTGGAAAATGTTCAAAATGTAATGTCACTCAAATTATCAGTTATCAATGTTTAAAGGTCGTGTAATGTTATTCGCATTTTTGGGAATATTATCCTTTTTCCACTCAATTATTCAATTATTCGAACTGGAAATGTTATACCTAAATACAGTCAGAAATGCAATTCAAGAGCGACCTACCTCATCGATTAAAAGACTTTCCCAAGAATTAAATTTAAGTGTTTCAACCTTGTACATCGTTTTTAGAAAAGATTGGTATGGATCCGTACTATAAATGTTTCAAGAGCTCCGGATTATAATAAAAGAATTCTGTACTGCCAGTGGATCAATGAGAACATAAGCGTTAACGATATTTTTGATAAAACTTTTTTCACAGATGAGGTCTAGTTTCATTTTAATGGCTATGTTAATTCACAAAACAGGCGAATGTGGGAAATCTGTGAAAATAGGAGCGTGGTTAGCATAGGGTGACCAGGCGCACAGCATTGCGCTGTATTTCCGTAATTATAGCAAGCAGTACAGCATGCATGAATGTAAAGCAAACGTCCAGCATTGAGTATGAATGTACAGCAAAACGCCTTGCATTAAACATGAATGTACAGCAAAACGCCTTTTGAATGTTAATTACGGAGTGCACCCAACCCACATACCATATGTAAGGGATAAATATGCCAAAGAAACCTTTTTTTTAATCGACATGTACTCTTAATGTGTGTACAGCATTAATGGAGTAGGTATCAAATACAAAGCTTTTTTTTCTCCAAATGTACTCTTAATGTGTATACAGCATTGATGGATTGGAAATCTGGTCACCCTAGTTAGCAATAAGCCAAAGGAGAATAACGGGACCATTTTGTTTTAAACCAATTATTAAATGCTGTGAATTATCGCAATATTATGTTGGAAACGTTTATAAATCAACTCCATGAGCTGTAAGCCGGTTACTTTCAACAGGATTCGGCACGTCCACATGTTGCGCGATATAACTTGTATTATTTGCAAGAATTTTTTGGTGACCGACTGATAACAACTAAGGACCGTTTTCCACCAAGTTCATGTTATCTTACTCCATTGGATTATTTTGTGTTTCCTTTT
>JAFFZR010013757.1:1761-26453 GCA_018397195.1 Lethrus apterus | reverse complement strand
TTATCGCTTTCACCTAAAGCGTATACCATATTCACCATTTCTTTCTTTGTGTATTTCATTTTTTGAAATTGAATCACAATCTTCCAGTTCTGTTGTGTATTTATGACAGCTCTTTACTGAGAAGTGTAATTTAACAGTAATTATTTTGTTTATGGCTTCTATGATCAGCCTACTACATTATTTTTGTATAATATACAGGGTCTTACAAAAAAGAGGGAACACTCAATAACTTTATTATTTTGAGTTTTACAAAAAAACGATGAAATAGTTTTTTCTTTAAGAACACCTTCACCTTCAATTGTTTTTTTCTATTTCCGGAAACGGACACAACTTTGGTTTTTTAAATGACACTCTGTATATTTTTTGACATTTTTTGATTCGTTACATTTTTTACTTTCTGTACGTATCAAATTTTATGGGTGTTTTATAAGAAAATTTTGCTGTAAATCTCAAACAGATATTTCAATGTTCATTACAGCTATTTAAAGAAAAACAAAATATCTATTAAAAACCATAAAAACAAATTTCTTTAAGTATTTGACAGCTGTCACTTCTGTCAGAGTTTGTTTACATTTAGTTTGAAAACATTCTACGAAATGGATAATAATAATAATAGTTGTAATCTTTGTTTGTATTATAAAAACGAATAATAGTGAAAAAGTGGATCTATTGTTAATTAACTAATAAACAAACTCTGACAGAAATAACAGATGTCAAATACTTAAAGAAATTTGTTTTCATGGCAATAGATATTTTGTTTTTTTTTTTTTTTAATAGAACACTTCGAAATATTTTTTTGAGATTTGCAGCAAAATTTTCTTATAAAACACCCACAAAATTTTGGTACGTATAGAAAGTAAAAAATGTAACGAATAAAAAAATGTCAAAAAATATACACAGTGTCATTTAAAAAACTAAAATTGTGTTCGTTTCCGGTTTAACCGTACATGAGAAAAAACAATTGAAGATGCCGCCAAATAGCGCACATGTTCTTAAATAAAAAACTATTTCATCATTTTTTTGTAAAACTCAAAACTCTTTTTTGTAAGACCATGTATATGTATAAAAAAAATAGTCAATTTTTGTCAACTATGAGAATCATGACACAACCAGCTTGACCAGCATTGAGAATCATGCCAATTGTGATCAGACTATAATCACCAAAAAAACACTGTCAAGAAATATACAGTCTCAAAATTCGCGAAACACCTCTATGGACGTCATTTGTTATTAAATAATGTCAAAGAATCATGGGAAAAATTCCGTCGCTATTAATTTCGAAGATATAAATATTTAAAGTTTAAAGATTTTATTTAAAGGATTAGGTTCGCTCCGTAATTGAATTTTAAAATTTATAATTTATGGTTAGGTTGTCATGGGTTAGGTTCGCTCCGTAATTCATTATCAAATTATTAAAATTTAAAATGTCAGTTTTTAAAAATTTATAATTTATGGTTGCGTTCGCTCCGCAATTGAAATTTAAAAAAAAAAAGTGTACAAAAGGAGTAAAAAGGAAGTATAAAAAGGAGTACAAAAGAAAATACAAAATTCAAATAACCTATAAGAACAACTTCTATAGGACAACTCATAAATGATCGATATTCGATACCCGTCCAAGGATATTTCTTAGTGTCGTCGTCTTGACAAAACTCGAATAAAATTCGATCACGATTTGAAATACCGACACTCATAATCCGCCGAGAAAACTACAAATTCTTCGCACGGAGCGCTTTTACTCCTGAGCTTTCACCCCTTCTCCTTACTTCGACCGCCGACCGAGCTTTAAGCTCACGTCCGGTTTCGAAAGTTCTTCTACGTTTCGGCCGCACCGTCGTCGAATTTATTATTATCGGAGTGGTGGAAGCGCCGCGGGCGGTTCGTGTCCCAAATTCGAAGTAGCACGCACCCAGTTAATGCTATCACAAAATGCTTACACACCGGCTTAGATTGTTGATAACTAACTTCGAGACGTCGCCGGATGCGAGACCACGAGAAGTGATAAAAGCGACCACAAATGCCATTGTGTTCGCCCTTTCGTATGTATAATTACTCGCGCCGAGGACAATGTGCGATGTAATCTATATTACTGTAATGATGCGCCGGGGTCTTTCAGGATACGATGCTTTGAATATGTCTTACAATTAGGTCCCACAATTCTATTAAAAAAAAAATGTGTTTTCTGAAATTTTATTCGATTTTTCTATATTTTAATTTGTATTCATACATGAATATCAAAATCTCAACATCAATGGATGAACTAAAAAATCGCAAAATATAACTGTTACAAACTTTGTAACAAATTCTCAAAAAATAGTGATCTGTTTATAAACTTCGTTTTCTTGCATTCTATCTTGAGTAATTTTCCGACATTTTGTAGATACATCTGTTCTTCATCTTATTCCTGCTTCATCTATAATATCATTTTCTCTGCAGTCATTTTGACATCTAAATATGCAAATACATACCCTAAATATGTCTTTATCTCGAACCTTCTCTTATCAGTTTCTTGCCAAAAGTTTCTTCATCAATTTTCAACGGGCATTACCCTACAGCCAGTTTCTAGAGTAAGAATGAAGCTAAAGATATGCTCGAAGAAATGATCCAGAATGTCATCTGAACGGTTTCTTCAAATTAATCAGAAAATTGTCTAATTCAATAATGGATACAATATAAGTGAGGTAAAAGGAATTTTGAAAAAAGGATTACCAAAAAAGTTAGAAAATGATGTAAGAAATAATGTGTAGGATACGAATTTGTGATAAAAAATAAGAAAATTTATTATTACATTTAATATGGTGGAGACTCGTAAAAACAGGCCTGCACAAGCCTGCACAAATTGGACAAATTGCAGTTAGGTCCTTGATCCTTGCCCGTAATAGAAATGGCCGAATTTTACTATTTCTCATTGTAAATATTTTTATAACCTCAAATCAAAAATACAGAATTTTGCAGAAAAAATTCACGAAAATAAAAGTCCTTCTATCCATCGTCAAATGTTCACTTATTTTGTTTCTTGCCCTCTAGATAAGCAAGCAGTTTGTTATCCCTATCTTCTCCATCTTTCCAGTAATTAATTACGTTTAAGAGCCTTTGCAATGCGCAAATCACAATAAGCGATAAATTGGCATATTAAAAAATATATCTGCATTACGGATATGGATTTTTTACTATTTCTAATTGTAAATATGTAATTATACTACAGTGAGATCGAAAAAAAAATTAGTCAAAGTAAGCCACGACAAAAATCGACATGTCTTTACTTAAACCCCTATTTATTTCTTAATGTCAAATTGACGTTTGTCAAAAATGTTCAATAGGAAAGTGCTCCTGAAATTCTTCATAACAAGCAACGTATGAATATTGCCATTTACCGTTTCCTGTTTCATTTCCATTTCAAAAATAGAATTCTTCAGGAAAAGCTTTGATTTGTTTGGACAACACTTTTGACAAACGTCAATTTGACATTAAGAAATAAATAGTGGTTTAAGTAAAGACATACCGATTTTTGTTCATGGCCTACTTTGACTAATCTTTTTTCGATCTCACAGTATTTAAATCAAAAAATTTTGGAAAAAAAATCACAAAAATAAAGCTCCTTCTATCCATCGTCAAATGTTCAGTTATTTTGTTTCTTGTCCTCTAGATAAGCAAGCAGTTTGTTATCTTATCCCTATCTTCTCCATCTTTCCAGTAATTAATTACATTTAAGAGCCTTTGCAATGCGCAAATGACAATAAGCGATAAATTGGCATATTACAAAAAATATCTACATTACTTACGGATATCCAACAGAATAAAATGGTTTTTTTTAATGCACGTTACTAATTAGTTGGAGGTCGGCGCTACAGTCGCGCTTCCTCAAAGGGGACGAATGCGAGCACAATGGAACAATGGAATTCATGTCGAATCGGACGAATAGATGCGTCGACGGTGCAGTGAAGTTTCCGGGACTTCGCCGGACGTGCTGTGCTGGCAGCGGTTCTAGATGCCTATTTGACCGCTAGGCGTTCATCGGTACTGTAATATCGGCAGCACGTGACTTTAACAAAAGTTCGTCATACTGTAAAGCAAACAGAAATGTGACATTCAACGACAAACTATTACTTAATATCGTCATTACAAATTTTAAATATTATTTGCTACTTGGGGATATTTGAATAGAAATTTCTTCATTTATCAAATTATCTTTTTTTTTGTCGTATCACACCTGTTGGTTCTGCAATTTGCTTTCTCTTTTCAATCCACTTCTTTTTTCATCTTAGATGAAGATGGTTTTACTTCAACTTCAAACGCCCTATTTTGTTATTCATGTTGCTCTTCAGGTTCATTGACTGGTTTCGATGTTTCAAAAATTTTCTTGCTTCTCGTCCCTCAACCTTCGAACAACCTAATCTGAACAGTTGGAAAAAACCCCAACTAATATTGGAAATTTTATCTTCAATAGAAATTTCCAATATTCCACTAAAATTTGAACTTTAAATCTTGTGACTACTAATGACTAGACCAATCATCCCTTTTAGAGTATCTTTTTCAACCCAATCAGGTTAGGTATGATGGGCACACTAATCTACTTGATTAGGTTAGTCATTTTAGGTTTATTTACATTTGATTTTACTGGGATTTAAACCTATTTGATAAAATGAGAGTAATAAAAATACGAGTGGGAACTTCTAAACGATTTTTGTGAAATTTCTAATTTCATTGTGTAAAATAAACTTAATTTATTTTTAAAACAAAGAAATCACCAACAACGATTATCTATAATTTGCTAGACGTGTACGTTATTGATCAATTCCGATGTGAAAGACGCGTCGTAATTAATATTCACGAATTACGACATTCCACCCATCATCTCAAACGTATCCGCTTCTCCACCATCAATCCGTCTAGTTGAATCACTTCGAACTGGGAGCGGAGGGAAGCCGATTTTAATTAACCAAAACGACGTAATCATCCGATCCTTCTTCAATTTCAGCACCTCCATTCGGCGCACGGGGCTTACTACGTTCCTCGAGTCCGCAGTAATCTGATTACGACGAAGTAATTAAGTTTAAAAATCGCAGAACTGAGCTTATCGCTCGTTAGATAATTTCTGAGTTGTTTCCGGAGCGCGAAACTGCAGATCTCAGCTTCGATATCGTCAATCTTAGTCTAGCACCTCTCATTTCATTCACGGTATTGATCTCTTGTGAGAGATACAAGCGTCGTCGTCCAGTTGATTCAGGAAGGGTGCTTTACATCAATTTTGTTGTTATCTGATGAAATTTGTTACACGGACAAAGTGCGATCTTGTGTCTTTATCTTGATTGGACAATCGATATACAGGAGATTCTCTTAAATCGTCATTGGAAAGGAGTAAAATTAATATCAAATTACGTTTCTAAATGAACCACTAAAAGCTCGACATGCATTAATCCTTTCAACTAGTTACAGACTTACGTTAGTTACTAGGTTACACCCGTCGTCAGTACAGCTCCTGTGTGAGACGACACACTTAAGCTCGTATCGGCAGTTGCTAATGTCGCCTGATGCACGGCTCCACCTAACGGTGAGAGGCCGAAGCATCAGGTCGTTGTTTGCTTTCTCGGCTCGTTAACGCCGTTTAACGTTTTGATTCCTTATGACTATACATTTAGTATTTTTTTTTAATGTTAATTGCAAATTTTGTGTTCCTAAGATGTTCTTATTCTGTTGTTGATCTCCTTGTATATTCCTCTTACTGCTTCTATTACATGTGTATCTACATTTTAATTTTTTTTTACTTATTCTACTTATTGTGTCAAATGCCTTTTTCATATCCAAGAAATAAAATATTTAAATATAAAAAACAAAGAAAGGAATGTGCAAAAAAGGATCAAATTCGACAGAAAATAAGGGGAGAACCTCGCGACCTTAAAAAAATAGGACTTGAAAAAAAATATAATACTTTCCATATTGGATAATTAGTCACGTAAATTTCGCAAGATACCATTAGTTTGCATGTATTTAAAAATTGATAAATCTTACTTTAAAAAAAAAATGTTACATGTCTCGGTCACTCGGAAAAATAATTAAAACTTTGATGCAAACTTAAAACTACAAATCACATAAAAAGCTATTTATATAGTACCGAACTTTTCAGCGAAAACTCGTTAATGGAATGGCAAGAGAAAAAAGAAAAAAAAACAAAACGTACATTTTGCTCGGCGCGAACCCGATTCCTCCAATCCCTTCTCCATCCCGACGCGGAAGAAACGAACGAAGAAGAAAGACACAAGTCGGATTGGATTACTAACGAAGCTTTTGCTCGTTTTATCGAATTCCGGTCAAAGTTTTATTCCGGTAATGCGAACGGATTCCCGTAATATCAAAGTAAGTTCGGGTACGGTCTAATTACGAAAACTGAACGTATCTTTTTGTTTCTTTTCGCCTTTGACTGCGACGTCGACTAAAACCTTTCAATTATACGAGCGATTCATTCATTCGTTCAATTTATGGAATGGCGTCAGTCGCCTCGAAATTTCAATTTGTTTGGAAATGTTTGCATGAAGGAACTTTAACGTATTAAAAGAAATATTAGTTATCGTTTGTTTATGGAAATATCAATATTTATTTCAGCTTATCCCTCATTTTTTTTTTTTTTTGAGTTGTCATTTAATGAATGTTGATATTTTGCATTTTGCATTGACCTATCAGAAACATATGGCCGTCCAACAACACCTATTGTTAGCCAAAGACGTCTCGAATTCTGGTTTTGACGCTTTCACGATTCCTTTCACAACTAATTGGCTGTGTCGTGCTGAGCAAAGCACAATAATTCAACAGCGGGACGAACATTATTAACCTTCATAGATGATTTATATATGATTTTTTTTTTTTTTTTACTTTTACACAAAGACTAATGAAACTGACGTTATTGTTAAATAATTTATGAAATCACTGGTATGTTATAAAAAATACACTTTCTCAATATTTTTGGAATAAGAGAAAATTCGCAAAGAGTGCCAGACGAGGAATTTATGTTTTCATTATATCTTCGCACCTTGTGACCAGTCCGTCCCTGGTACAAATTAAAAATGTTAAATGAGTTTCGTTTTACCGTACATAGATGGCGGGACAAAATAATTTAAAATCTGTTGGTTTTGTTAGATAAATTATGTTTTATAGCTGCTTTGTTGAAATAAATCTTAACGTGAGGTTTCTAAATAAACGAAACTTAAATATTATAATTATAAATTTAATATTGATTCAATAATTAATTAAAATAATTATTGCAAGTATTATGTTTCGTATTATAAAACATAGATGGCGTTTGAAAAATGTCCAAAATTAAAAAATATAAATTGTATAAGAAAATAAATTAAAATTGTTGCCTCGGTAGAGTTTATTAATTTGTTTTTACAATAATGTTTAAATTTGAAAACTTGTCGTTTTCAGTGATGCAACATAAAAATAAAAAAAAAAAAAACGTTACTAAGAAATAAATCAACATCCATAGATAAATCCTATACAATTATCAATTTAATTGACGATTAAATTAACTTATAGATGTCAATACTTAATTCCCTATTAATTTTTTTAGTGGTCGTCGGGCAACTCGTAACATAAATAAAAACAATCCGACATAAAATATGAATTAAAGTGAGTGTTCGCGACGCTCAAAATGGTGCACCACAAGAATGTAAACGCATAACGTTCTAAATATAGACACATCATCCTTGCGAGAACAAAACGAACACCTTGAATCGCAAGGTCCGTTTCGAATTTGGCGCCCCTCGCAGACAAAGAACGACCGTCGACGAGAGTGAACGTAACCAATACCTCCACAAACTTCAACATGTCCGAGATGAAACAACGTAAACAAGATTGGCATTTGGAAACGTCTTCATCAGAAGGTAAATAAATGTATAATTACAGTTTGGAAATATCCACGTTTTGCGATTAGTACAGGCTGTGAATTCGGATGAAGCCCGCGGCAAGTGACATTACTAACCAGATGTAAAGTATGATTTTAGAAGTTTATCGATACGCGCGATTTTTATAGAACGCATTTATGTTAATCGAACGATGATTGATATAATCGGTTGTGACGCGGCGTAAATTTTTACGCTTCGTGGACGAATGTCGTGAAAAATTGGATGAAATACGCTGTTTGACGTTTGACTGTCAAAAAGTATAATGTGAAAAAACGCATATTTTGTAAGGTCAAGTCGGTTTTCACCTTTCATACACGTTAATTTTAATTGTATGTAACGTCATGCACAAACATTTTACTCTTTATTAATTTGCTACGTTGTTGCGGTTATAGGTTATGTTGTTTTCAGAAATCCTTCCAGAAAAGATGGGCGATACAAAACCCCATCCGATACAAATCGTACTTGCGAACAAAGACCACACGTTCTCTTTAGATGAGGAATCCCTTTCGAAAGTACTTATGCAAAAAGAAATCAGAGACCGATATGTAGTCGTCATATCTGTGGCTGGTGCCTTTCGAAAAGGCAAATCATTCATCTTGGACTTCTTTCTAAGATATATGAAATCAAAGGTACGTATAATCATCTTTGTTTGTTTAATACTTACCGGAAGACCCAATAGTATCAATCAAAGGAGCACAAAGGTGATTGGTTAGGTCCGGAGGATGTACCATTAGATGGATTTTCATGGAGAGGTGGTTCAGAAAGGGACACAACTGGTATTTTGATGTGGTCTGAAATTTTCTTGTCCGAATTGAGCAGTGGTGAAAAGGTATGTTCATTTTAACAGTTTTACAATCATTTCCATATGTTTGAACTTAGGTTGCAATAATTCTGTTGGACACACAAGGGGCGTTTGACAGTGAAAGCACTGTTAAAGATTGTGCAACAGTCTTCGCTTTAAGTACCATGATCAGTTCTGTACAAATATACAACCTATCACAAAACATACAAGAAGATGATTTGCAACATTTACAGGTATTTATTGCATGTAAATCACGTTTAAAAAACTAAGACAAAGTATTTAGCTCTTTACAGAGTATGGCCGATTAGCTTTGGCAGATAGTGGAAAAGCACCGTTTCAACGGCTTCAATTTCTAGTCAGAGATTGGAGTTTTCCATATGAAGCGGATTATGGCGCCTTGGGTGGTAAGAAAATACTTGATAGACGATTGCAAGTCAACGAGCAGCAACACGCCGAGCTGCAAAGTCTTCGAAAACACATTAAATCCTGCTTTAGTGAAATAGCCTGTTTTTTGATGCCTCATCCCGGTCTCAAGGTTGCGACTAGTCCTACATTTGATGGAAGACTTACTGGTTTGTTTTTCTTGAACTGTAAGTCCAATATTTCAAGAAAATTGCATTTTAGAAATTGATCCAGACTTTAAACAAAATCTTCAAATTTTGGTACCGATGCTGCTTGCGCCGGAAAATTTGGTTGTGAAGAAGATCAATGGGCTACAGGTCAAAGCGAGAGATTTAGTGCAATATTTTAAGTCTTACATACAAATTTATAGTGGAAATGAACTGCCTGAACCAAAATCTATGCTTGTTGTAAGTAAATTTTTTTTGAGTTTCAACTAAATAGCATAGATATATAAAGATAAGCTACAATTACAAAATTTTTTTTTTTGTGTAACCTATTTATGTGCAAATATATGCAGATGTGTATAAGACTAAAATTATATTCAGTATTAAACTGTAATTATTTCTTTTGTTTACAGGCAACTGCAGAAGCCAATAATTTATCTGCAGTGGCTGATGCAAAAGAAATGTATGTTAAATTAATGGATGACATTTGTGGTGGAACTAAACCCTACTTGAACACAAATACCATGGAAGCGGAACACAAACGGGTCAAGGACAAAGCTATGTATCAGTTTCAAAGCAAAAGAAAAATGGGTGGTGAAGAATTTAGTGAAAAATACAAAGAACAATTAGACAAAGTAACTTGTAACAAAAAGTGTCATCTGTGATCTAATATATTTTTTCATAGGATTTAGAAGAAACTTTTGAACAGTTCAAATCGCATAATGAAAGTAAGAACATATTCAAAGCTGCCAGGACTCCGGCCGTCTTTTTCGCACTGGCTGCTTTGTGTTATGTCCTTTCGGGTGTTTTTGGACTTTTCGGGGCCTACACCATAGCAAATGTTTTCAACATCATCATGGGCATTTCGTTACTTACTTTAGGACTATGGGCGTACATTAGGTAGATAAATTATTTTAAAAAATGAGCTGTATGTATTTTGTTTTTATTTTTTATAGGTATAGTGGAGAATTGAGGGAGGTCGGTGTGCAAATTGACGAAGTCGCCAACTTCTTATGGGAAAATGTAAGCTTTGTAACTTTACTCGTCTCCCTCTTCCTTATCCTACTTAAATTCCCTGGATATATTTTCCTTGAGACAAACGAAGAAATAACATGCTTATGTAACAATTGACGACCTTTTACCTTTAATTCCTTTAATTCAATAAAATTTTACGTTTTATTCCTGTTATTTTTTAGATCAAAATTCAAATCCTTTTTCTTATTTAATTGCTCTTATATTGTATTACATTACATGTATCCATGAGTGACATTTTTTTTATTGATCGTATTTTTCTTTGAAAGCTTCTAAATATGCCTTATTTTTATAGCATGCATACTTTAAAAAGAGAAAAGAAAAGAAACGTAGGTACAAGTTTAAGAATTTTTGTTATGACATTTACAAAAAATGAGAGAAAGATTTTTGAGTTTTTGAAATAATTGATTTCATTTTTTGTCGATGTTATCGCACTTTTTTTTATTGGCACTTTAGATTGTATTGTTTTAATGCAGAGGGTGGGTGGCACGTGGGATTTGTAATTTTCAACTCGTTTAATTAATTAGTTGCAGAAAACCATAAATTATGAATATAAAGTTATTATCATTATTTATTTTAATTGGGGGTTATGAAGATTTGCAATTAATTGAATTGATGTTTAAATGTCTATTTTTAGTTCATGAAGCCCGTGTACCAAAACTTTATCGAGAAAGGTATGCAGGAAATGGCTGTACGAGCAGCTGAAGCGGCGATTACCAACACGACAAACACGACGTCCGTACCAAACGGTAAACTCCATCAATCGTGATGTTTCACTATCTCTCTAGTCCGCCATAATAGTCACCCAAACCCCTGGTTCAATGCGATTTTATCCCCTACACTCACGAAAATTTTATATTCATTTGTACTATCCAGATTTAAAATGACCTCATTGACATGGTGTTTTTTTTAAGTTTATTTTTGCATTGTTAAATTTTATGGTAATTCATAAAGCGGTTTGTTGCTGCTTTTCAGTTAATAATAAATAATTGTATATAGCATATGCACATATTTCATTTAAAACAAATTTCAATCAATT
Source organism: Lethrus apterus (assembly GCA_018397195.1). Classification (NCBI taxonomy): domain Eukaryota; kingdom Metazoa; phylum Arthropoda; class Insecta; order Coleoptera; family Geotrupidae; genus Lethrus; species Lethrus apterus. The sequence goes on along the minus strand of JAFFZR010013757.1, from coordinate 15,119 downwards.
ATTGCCTTATGATGTAAGCATGCCAATTATTGTAGATGCAAAAATAATCGTGAGTGTAGCTGGAGAAATTTAACCGTGTGATATATTGGGCAATGCTGGTATTATACATTTATTTTATATTTTTGTTTATGTAAATATGGTTTTGGTAATAAATTTTTTTAAATTAGTTTTATTAAATTTGATAGCATTATAAAGTTATGTAGACTTATTGGCTTTGCAATTTCTCTAATCTCACTGTTATGTACAGTTTGCAAAGACGTATTGTGAATGTTATTTAATCATAAAAAAATTATCATAAGTTCACTTAATGTTTCCATTTATGTAATTGTATTGACACCTGTAATCCAACGATGTATGGTTAATTTCACCTGTAAACACTGTTATCTTAATTGCATTTGAATTGGCATTATGCTTAAAAATTATGACTGTTTTATTCTTGGATTTCTTATAATTTATTTTAACATACAGTTCTGACTAATACATTGTTGACATTTACATAAATGGTTGCACAACAAAAATGAAAATATTTCATTGAGTGATATGCTCATCATTGTTCATAATTTTTTAAATTATTTTAATAGATCGGATGCAATAAAAATGCTCTTTACACAATCTATGTTATCTTTATATTATTTTCTGCATATTTATAGTATTTTATAGTAGAATTTAAATTTTCATTCTTTTTGCATTACCAATATTGGGAAGTTGAATATATCGAAAAATATCACCCAAGTGCCTATGTGTAACTAAAATTTTGTTAGTTCGTAAATATTCATTAACGCAAATATAAATCAAAAAAAATTGTAATGATGCTTTAAAATGTTTACGAACTGTTTTAATTATAATTTATTTATGTTAACTGTGTCGTACTAAGTTATAAAATGTAAAGTTAGTTGTAGTTTTTAATAACATGTTTCGCAAACGTTTCTTTTTGTGATTATTATAAAAAAAAGATTTACTGTTAAGAATTATAACTGTGCAGCACAGAAAATATATTATATATGGATGAAAATTATTCGGTAATATTTAAAAAATTGCTATTTATTGGGAACAATGTGTTTTATTTAGCGTTGCAAAACAGCCACTTAAACAATTATATGTATAAGTAGGTCTAATGTTTAATTTATTAACTGTACAAAAATAATAGTTTATAAAAATTATAGCTCAATTTTTGTTTTTGAAAATTGTTAATAAATTTGAATGTAATTCTGTATTCATTTGGGTTTGTAATAAATTGATATTTTTATACCATTTCTTATTTAAAACTGAGGTAGTAGGATTTTCAATGCTTTTAGGAACAATCATTTCATTCAAACAAATTCTATTTTAAACCCATATATTTGTAAAAATTATCAAAAAAAATAAACGCAAATAAATAGATAAAAATACTTTAGATTCTAAATTTATCACATTTAGTCGTAATAACCAAAATATGAAGCATTCAATATCTTAATAATAACATATCCATAAATAAAACTATGTATCTTCCACTTTGTTTAAAAATAAATATCAGGTAGCAAATATCGAATACTTTTTAATATGCATATCAGTCTTCTAGGACTTGTTCGCCGTTCATTTCTGAATAATCGATCCCATTTTGCAATTCAGATTTTAATTTTTCGGCAAACACCGAGTCGATTTCCATGATATTTTTCAAAAAATTCTCTCGTTGCTCCGAATTCCACTGATTGAACCATTCTTTGAATAACTTCACCTGAAATGCACGATTAAAATAAACGTGAATAAGCAAGAATTACTTACCCTGCACTGAAATAAAGACATCGGTTTATCCTGATAACTGATATTGGAGATGCTATTTACTATGCCGTTAACATAGGTCTTGTTAGCATATTTTTCACTCATTATTGGCAAGAAATCTGATCTTTGCAATTCACTCCATTCGTTAAACCACTGCACCATGTACCGTATCTGTGCATCAACACTCAACATGGTCATTGTTAACTGTCAGCTGTTTGTTTGTTGAAGAGTAAACTGAAATAACACGAGTTGAACGAATAACGAACGTCTTTGTTTGCGATTGTTAAAAATATCGCCAAAGAGAAAGGTTTTTCAACATGACTTGCAAACATTTCAGACAATTTACTTACTTATATCAATGTCACATATGTTTAGGCGTCACCGTTATTCCACGTTCATTGTACTCAAGTGACAACAAATGTATCCAAAATTGAAAAACTTGTTTGATTCCGTGTAGGTACAGTAATGACCTCGCACTTTTCAAAATTATAGACCTTGACCCTGAATTGTTTTGATGCTACCTGATAACAAATTTGCATCTAAATTCAGACTAAAATTTTGGTACCAATCATAGAAAATATAACAAGATAAAAGTCCACTTGGATTGGCCAACTGAGAAAACTATATATGACGAATTAAAGAATATAAAGCTTATTTCAAGTGAGAACTCTGATGCGTCATCAACTGATCTGCGCGAAAAGTAGGAGAAAGTTCTTTGGCGTAGTTATGTTAGAATTATTTACTTGTCAAATAATACGTGTATGTAAGTGCACTATAAAAGTCAATGTCTATAAGAAACTAATTACTATCTAAACATAAACTACAGACTATAAAACTTACCAAAAACGTATATAAATACGAATTGGGAATTACGCTAAATTTCATACGCCACTGCATATATTACTAAAATCGAAAAATACGAAAATTCGTTTCTGCGCATTGATGACGCGATGAGTTCTCGAATGAAATCACATATACCTACACTACTGTTAAGATTTTTGACACGATCTAGTAGTTGTTCTTTGTAAAGTACTTTCTAATTGACAGTTTAATCATATTAAGGATTTGTCGTCTAATTACAAATAAATAATTTAACAGGTAGGCCCGACATAGTATTTTCGTATATTCGAATATTCAACATAAATATAACTTCATCAACATAACCTCAATAGTTACATCATAATTTTTTAAAGGAAATGTCTCTATCACCGTTTTTCAAATCGCCCTTCACCGACCTAACCTCTGGAACGGTCAGTAACCAATATTTCGGTAGGTGTGCAAAACACGAAATGAAACTATTGGACTGTATGGAGGCCTACGGTTTGAACAGAGCCTACGAGAAATGTGAACTCTTAATTGACGATTTCAAAGAATGCATGGGGCGTGAAAAACAACTTAAACGAGCGTATGCCATGAGATGGGAAAGGCAAAGGCAGTACTGGGCCGGTGAACGTACCAAAGAAAATTTGTATGCCCCACCACCCAAAATTGACAGTTATTAGATGTACAGCTGTACAGATACTATGTAACTTTTTAGAGAATAAAACCTAGATTTTAAAGTGAATTATCTACTTTTGATTATGTAAACTTCTGCAACATTTTAACATCTTTGTTAAACAAAGACGATCTTTAACTTTTTCGAGCAGAATGTCTAATACAAATGAAAAAGCCTTTATCCATTTAGTAAGAAATCTACAAACTTTGATATTTAAATAAAATAATGTAAACAATTTTATTCATTTTGTCTGGTGTTTTCCAAGGATTTAAAAAAAGCATCAACTGATGGACATTAATAATTTGATTTATTTGTACAAAATATGTAGAATACAATTATTATTAAAAAGATACATACAATATCGTGCGTTTTTGTGTTCAGCGGTGCAAATTTTCATAATCATGCAAACGTTATGATTTTAATACTGACAAATGCCGATATAAAACAGATTTGAGTACAAAATTTCATGATTACGATCTAGAAATCTCATTTAAACTTATGCGTAAGTAAGTAGTTTGAAGGCATACAATTTGCTAAAGACGTAGAGATGGGGATAACATAATTGAAGGTACTTCATTTTTCTCTCCATATTTACGATATTTTTGGAATTATTTACATAGTCAAACCGCAAATTTAAACAAAATTCAAAATGCAGACAATATTTTGTACTGACAAATAACATAAAATTTTGGTCATTCCCGATAAAAACTATGCATATAAGGATAATATTTCATTTAAATAATCATTTAACGAAACAGGTTTATAAATATTTCGCCTATATGTGGCAATTTGTTTACAACAATTTTCGATAACATCGACATCGCGACTGCGATTATATAATCTTCACAATTCATATCACACGATCATTTTTTCATAAGGAATTTTCAGGTGAACACATCGAATTGACAAATTACACTTTAGTAACAGATTTTCACTCTTTTAATGACAATAGTAATAAACTTCATAGTTTCATAAGCGACGATCAACTTACAAAGTAAATCACATTCGAACTTACCAACTAAAATTAAGTTTCAAAAATCGCTCGACAAAAGTAATAAGACGCGAAAAATTCGAGAAATACAAAGGCGGTCTTATTATGATCGATTTTTAAAACTTACTCCATATAAATATTCAATATATCAAACTTTAGTTAATAATGATAGTTCACAAGTTGTATAATATATATATAATATCTAATAAGGATCTTCGTAATATAAAAGCCTTTATTAAAATTCTTCTAACTTCACCCATCCCTACTGCTTCTTTTCTTTTAATCTTACGTTTCTAAAATTTGAAAAAGCTTATACTTAATTTGTGCTTTTGTTAATACGTTTGGTTTTTTTGGGACATTGTTCTAGTTAATCTTGTACATTTCGAATACAGCTTGAATATTTGAAACATTTTACAAGGTGTCAAATGTTCCAAATTTTCAAATGTACGCATTTCGCATTTTATTCCATATTTTTGATTTCATAGACTCTCCTAATCAACAAATTCGTTTTGTATATCACATTGTTTCTCATCTATGGAATGTCGAATATCTTTTTGTTGGCATAATTTTCATACACTAGCCCAAATTTAGTTCGAAAGATTTACTTTTAAAATAGTATATAGGGTAATAAGGCAAATATATTTTTTAGTTTGAGAGAGAAAAGGATGAGTATTAAATTAATTTATCAACAAATGTTGTGATTATTTATAGATAAGTTACTTGTATATAATTCTATGTACAACTGATCAATAATAAAGAAGAAATCATAACAACTTGATTGAAAAAATTATATGAAAGAAATATATACAAGTAGACATATAAGTTTCAAAGTGAACAGACAAAAACTTGTAATCGTTAAGAAACTATTGAGCCAATTTAGTTCAAGGTTGTTGTCTGTAATCAGCCCGGTTTTGTAAATTGAGTAACAAAAATTTCTCACAATGGTTCTGGTTAACATTGTCTGTGTGTAAGTAAAATTTTGTTTGTTCACTTCATACCGTGTGTATAATGCATTCATACTATGACAGGTATCATTAGAATAAATTAATATCAAAGTTAAAAAAAAATCAATATAAATCATGTGCGATATGTATGAGCAGCTATGATTGGACAAGAACATGCCACCTGCATATCTGTTCCTGCTGGAACTCCTTCATATCCATCCAATGGGCTAGTTCTTCAGCACCACTGGAATTCAAACCAAGACTGAACCAACCGACCATCTCCTTCTTTTTCGTAACACCTTTTTTGTTATACACAGACACCATCAAAGTTACATCGGCCAGTTGAAAAAGAGCGACCTAAATAAATAATCAGAAACTTGCAAATAATTTCTTTTCGTTACTTACTTGAAAAATGAAAGTTTCTTTAAAAAGCGGGTTTGGTTGGCCTCTTCGCACTGTTGTTTTACTATGGGATAACTCCTGCCCGGTGCTGCTGACAAGATTTAATTTTACATAAGTGTCGGGTGCTCGATTTAATGCCAAATTCCTGAAACAAATTTATACAGTCTTACGATTTAAGTCTTAAATCAAAATATACCGAAAATGTGATCCCTTGACTACTTCGATGCTAAGGCGTCCGGTCGTTGCGTTATAGCTAAGACCGAGCAGCAACTCGGGTACACCCCCATGTTGCATGGAATGGGTGGAACCGGTGCTGTCCGAACGGGCCAAGCTCATTAATTCGCCCGTGCAACCGTTCAGCTGCGCAAAAAACAAATTCTTGCGTTCGTTTCCTAACGCTGCTACAGATCGACCTACCGTGGTGTTGGCTCTCGGTTCCAAATTGAGCCAAAAGTTATTTTCTAATTCGAGATTTATGTTGGTGAAGCTGACGATCGCTTCGCCAATGAGACGTTCCCTTCGCATCCTTTCACAGCCATACACTCTCAGTCTTATGCCCATGGAATTTACGTCTTCTGTAAATGAAATTTTTGTTTAAAATTTTAATTTCACATTAAAATTTACATATACAGCGTCATTCTGAAATCTGAAATAAGTACTGATATTTCATGTTATTCCCGTCAAAGGAAGTTGATTTTCAACGCGACACATATTGAAATGGACACAGGACCGTACTTAGAACCGAATGCCCATATTAAATAAACGACATTTTTCGAAAATTTAAAATGAAGATGGGACCGCCGTTTTTGCGGATTTGGGTTTGGGTTAAGGTCAGCTGTCACCTGTTAAAATATCAGTACTTATTTCAGAATGATCCTGCATATAAATAATTGTTTTGCCCTGTAAAACTTATAAACGAAAAATGTGGATATTTACCTGGATTGACCCTGTGCAATAAAAAGCTTTCCATGTATTGGGGATTATCTCCAGCTCGTATTTTCGTCTTGTGCTTCTGTTTCTTACTTGGCAGCAATATCAACCTCACCTACGAAAGAACAATCAGTGAGTAATTCAAAGAATATAAAAAAAATAGTTTAATCCTTTTGAACTTTGTTTTTATCGATCAAGATACATAATATCTATATTTACACTAAATTTTGTGTTATTGACCATAATCTGATCATTAAACAAAATTGACCAATATGAAATAACGAAATTTGTAAAAGAATGAATTCAATAACAATTCCAACTATTCATTCAACTCTGATGTACTCATTTTGAGATATGGAGTTCCAAAAGGATCCATTTTGGAACCATTCATGGGAAGGAAAATACTTGAGATAAGTGAGATAAAGATGAGTAATTAAATTTCGAAGATAACCAAGAAAACTATATAAGTACGACTACTGGGAATTATTTTGTATGCTAATAGTCCAATAAATCTATCAAAAAAATAATCCAAAATCTACATACAATAACTTAAGTTGGGTGATAGTATAATTTGTTAGAGGGATGTATTCTGAGCATAATGCCGGATTTGAGGGGTTCCTCGAGTGTCAGTGGCGCCGCTATGGCGAGTAACGCGTTTAATTCGATATCTCGAGAACGAATCATTTTACACAAAAAACTATAGAGACGTTTTCTCTTATAAATTGAATTTCCTAACTTTTTTTATTGGAAACTTTATTTTCCAACACCAATACTTGTCGAGTTATTTCGTTAGAAATTCACAAACTTCCGTATTTTCGCCTGTTTTTTGCCTTTACCTCCCTACCTGTTCCGTTTTATCTATTATCAAACTTAATTATCTACATCTTTTGTTTAAAACTTTTTTCTCTACTAACAATACTTTGGTAGTTATTGCTTAGTTTATCGATCGAACTCCGCGCTATCGTCGTTACGCGTTTTCACGGACGCGCTATTTCAAATGTTAGTGCTGCTTAGTCCAGTCAGTAGGCGAATCAATCTACATACGATAACGTCACACTCAGCGCCTGGCTTGATTCACCTATTGACTGGACTAAGCAGCACTAACATTTGAAGGGTGCACGGGAATAACGATCAATGTCACATTTTAAGCTAACTGAGAAAACTGAACTTTTATTTTTGAAACTGTATAACACTTGCACACATAAAACGTATGTTTTTTTAAATTTGTTTATTCTACTGCAATACGTTCCTTAACAGTATAAGTTGCGAACATTTGCAAGTGGATTTTGATCGTTTTTACTTATACCGGTTTGAATTTTGATCGCTTTTCCAAAGGGTACCCTTATTTTACAGGCTTATTTTACGGACTGTGATCACTTTTTCGAGTTTTTAACAATGCTGATATATAGCTTTGAAGGTTTACTACAAGATGGCATCAAAATCTCTATTTATCGAAAAATGTAGGTAACATATGTGTCTATCAGCAAAAAAAGTTTCAAAAGTATTCATATAATAACAAAAAAATTATGAGCTTCTTAAGATGTGGATGACCATTTTTTGACCACTTACAAAACACGCAGAAGAGAAAATAACATGTCAAGTAATGCTTTTTTTTAGTAGAAATCCACATACCAAATTTGGTCCCAGTCGCGAGTAGCGTTATAAAGTTTTCTCGAAAAAACGATTTCTTTTCAGGAAATTCATATCCCTCTACCGGATAAACGAAGCAACTTTGAATATAGGTATGTTGGGTTAAATCATCCTATTTTGGCCTCAGGAATATGTATTTTGTACAGACCTTTCGGGGACAGCCCGTATATATAATATAACTTCGTGTGCACATTTTTTTAAATTCCACGTCTCTCCTGACTCTAATTCAAAGGTTCAATCCAATTTCTCCTTCCGTATATTTATAGAACCGTATGTATCTTGCATGTCTCAGTATTCTTATGTTTCCTGACCTGATCTTCACTCTCCATGTTCCATTTAATACGTATTTCCTCTCTCCTAACCGCCACCTTCTTCAGAAATGCTCCAGTAGCTGTCCATGCATTTATATCAGCTTATAATTTATATTACTTTTACAATAGACACTTAGTTATGCTTCCCGTCTTCTCTTCTTTCTGTATACTTTCAGTGCATTGATATTCCTTCCAATATTTTCTCCAGTTTGACTTCTTCCATATTTAGAGCAACACTGTCATTGAATTATTGAATTATTATATATAAATAATAATAACACTGTTTTTTTTTTGTTTTCACCCAACTCGTCTCACGACGTTCCTAATTTTGCATGCCATATATTTTTCTTCTCCTTGGTTGTTGCCGCCATTTTGACACCCATTTTTTACAAAATATGTACCCAAACGTCCACCTTGAAAGTTTTCAACATGCACCTTCCTCAGTTGGAATTCACTTGTATTGTATTTTCATTTATATTTCCTTAGCTTTTTTGACAGCCTACATAGCTTTTCTCAAATGTGCTACACTACAGAATACACCTCTCTTTTCTTAGATTACTTAGATTCTAATTAATATGACTCTTTTTTTCTAAGTTTGCTCAAAAATTTCGAAATTTATGCCTTCAATCTAACCGTTTCATTGAATACACTTTCTCGTGTGTCACTACTCTATTTTTCTTCTTTTATCATTTTTTGTGTCTTTTCTCAGTTTTCCGTTTTCCTTAAATTACGAGTACGAAATTATTGCTTATAACTGAGGCCACCTCTACCTCTATCGGAGCTTGACATTAAACATTAAAAAAAATATACGTTTCTTCTAAAATGAATAAATAAATCATGTTCCTCTATACTTAATATAATTTTTTTGGTCGTGTGCGTCAGCTATTTTAAATGTAAATTGAAAAAATACATAAAGCGGACGACTTATAACGTCTTATAATTTAATTCTGTGACGTAATTAAGGTCATACGTAATTTGATAATTGCTAGTTTATATCTACGATAGTTGTCAAGTATGTAAACGAGTTTCCTCAAGTGGTTAACGTTTGGATGAATTAGGAAATGGGCTATTCTTTCCAATTATGGCTGTTTACGTTGCGAATTTTTAAATTTTTATTTTGAACGTGCATGTAGGTTAAGAATTATAAAAAAAACCTACCATCAAAATAAAATAAATAAAATTTCTCCTTAAAATATTTTTTTTTTTTGCAAATTTATATATTTATTACCTATTAACAATTTACAATTAACAATTATATGAAGACAATTATATCTTTAAATGTTAGTTGCCTCCGCCTATCTATTGATGCAGTCGTTTACAGCGTTGCATGAAATAGTATTTTTTATATCCTGATGTAATAAACTAATGATAAACTTCATTTTTTATTTTCAACACAAATTACAGCTTTCATTACTCGAAGATTAAATAATCTAAATGTACGAAAAAAAAATAATGGTCATCAGTGAGTTTCACGATCCATTGAAATTCATGACCAGATTATAAGCATCCACTGTAAGGAAATGCTGGCAAATGGAGTATTCAAGAAGAATATATTCTATAAACGGTACTAAGTAAAAACTGAATGAATATTTGAAGCTTGAAGACTCGCATACATTTATCTATATTTTCTAAGAAGTTAACTTCTTCGAAAATATAAATAATTACGCCAAGAAGTTATTTATTAGTATTTATATTTGCAGAATGCTATTTCAACCAACAAAGAAAGATTCGCGCGTAAATTATTTATGGGAAAATGCACCGCTCTCACATAATTTTAAAATACGTTAAGCAAAGGTGATGCAAATAACCTTTACACTTTTTTATTCAAGAAAATATACGTCTACTTGAATGGATTCTAAAACTAACAATTTGCGGAAATTTGAAGTTTAGGTCTAAAGCTGATATGAATTATACCGGATAACAAAGACTTTAGGAAAATCTTTTTTTTTTACAAATGCTACTATTTCAACAACAAAATGTTTACTAGCAAAATTACCAGATTTAGGTTTAGGCAGCTCTTAATTGTTAAAATCTGTATGGTTTAATGGAAAGTAACATAGGGGGAAAAAGAAAAAGAGGAAGACCAAGGACGAGTTGGAAGGACGAAGTAATAATAGATCTAGAAGAAAGTAGAATTTATAGATGGAAAGAGAAAACCCAGGACAGGAAAACATGGAAAAGAACCGTGGAACAAGTCATGGGCCTACTAGGCCTCAAGTGCTAAATTGTATATACCAATGGTTTGAAACCACGACTGAACAAGACCTGTAAAGGAACTGACGTATTCAACGCTGTTTATATACAGCGTTAACGTAAAGGTTGTAACATATTCGATAAAATCTTCATTGGGCAAGTAAGAAAAAAATGCTCGGACAGGTCGATTTTCTTTTTCAATTGTCCATTTTTTTGTATACGTATATTTTGTATTGGGTCATCTATGTTCGAGTTATGACGTCATCACTTGTTTTTTTAAATTACAACACCCTCTTTTGATAGTACCATTTGAAAGAGTACATTTTTCTGCGTATATACGCCAATTTTTATGGTATGTTGCATAAGAATAATTTCGAGATATTTATTTTTGCATTATTTTCGTTCCGACACTGATCGTTGCTCCTTTTTTCATATGTACCTATTATGCTTAGAAACGTTTAGTGAACAAAACAAAACGTCACACATTTTCCTGCATTAGCAAGAACGGCCAGAAAACGTTTGAGAAGTGCATGTCTACTCAATTGTGTAGTAACAAAAAAGCCTAGGTTAACTGAAGAAAATAAAAGGAAAAGAACTCAGTTCGCCAATGAATATTTAAATATAGCACCGAATTTTTGGGACAGTGTGGTGTTCTGGACGAAAAGATTTTTCAATCCTCATACAATTGAAAAATGAGAGTTTACAATCCAAGAAATCAAAAGTTTGAAGAGAACTATATACACAAAACGGATAAAAGTGGTAAGTTTTTCGATCATGTATGGGGATGGATATCGTCTCAAGGACCAGGAGCATTGCATATTATTCATGTCCATTTAAATGCTCGGCGATATATCGAATTATTAAATAATGTTATGCTTCCGTCTGTGCAAGCTGGTTTTCAAAATGATTTTGTCTTCCAACATGTAAGATTATCTAAGTTTATTTTATTACTTTACTGGCAATAATAAAAAAAAATTGTTTTTCGGACAATTCGCCAGATCATACAGCTGCAATTGTGAGAAATTGGTTACTGGAAAATGATATTAATGTTCTTCCGTGGGCGGCAAAAAGCGCAAACTTGAACCCAATGAAAAATATTTGGGGAAATATGACCAAAAAGACATACAAAATAGAAATCAATTAACAAATGCAATTTAAAACGAATGGAATCAATTAGAACGAAATTACAATATGCAACATTTAATTTATTCTTTGCCTAGGAGACTACAAAACGTTTTGAACTGCAATGGGGGCTCCACAAAATATTAAGATCTGCATATTTTTGATATTTTTTAAAGTTGATATCTTTTAGTATTTTAATTATTTGTTTGAAATAATAGCATTAATTTTCTGAAGTTATTGTAGTTATTTTATTTCGTAATAAAAATTACTATCCTTTTCAGGTTTGTCTATTATTTGTATTCTTTTACATCCTTGTTAATTTAAATATTTAGTGATGTGCAATGACTCTGTCAGAATATTACTATTATTTACAAAAGGTAACAGATTGTTCCAAATTTAACAACAATTATTAACAAATCGTTAGATGACGTCAGATACATGTTGGCGTCATCTAACAATTTCCGGACACGCGAAAGGAAGCAATAAGCAAACAGAAATAAAATAAAATTTAAAATTGCATTTTAGAGATTATTTACGCAACATGGTTAATACATGCAGGCTGTCCAGGGATGGGGTTATAAAAGGGAAAAACTTTTTTAATATACGTTTGAGAAAAAAAAGTTATTCTTTATAAAAAATTCTGCTTTCCTCAAAACGTCGAAAAACATATTTGGATTTGACTACAGACATACACTTACTTATAAATTCAATATTATTGCAGCTGGCACTTTTATTTTTCAACTAAACAACAATCAGTTTTTGTAATAAACAAGTATATAAGTATTAATTGTTAACTTAAAACAGATCTATCAACCACTATTCAATATAGCTGCTTACAACTTGAATACATTTTTCAGCTCTCTTAATAAAGTCATTGTAAATTTTGAGTATCGTAGCAGGCACATTAATCTCATTCACCGCATCCTTTATTGCTTGTTTAAATTGATCTAAATTTTGGGCTACATCATGAGCAAACACTTTGTGTAATATCAGGTGACCAAGCAGGCCAGTCAACTGGGCCATTTCTGCCATTCAATTTTCCTGGAAATTGACGACGATATTATCTTAACAATAAAACTTATGAACCAAGTGGTATTTTTTATAAACGTAAAATAGCCAATAGTACTTATTAAGTTGTTTATTGCAAAAACTGATTGTTGTTTAGTTGAAAAATAAAAGTATCAGCTGCAATAATCTTGAATTTATAAGTACCTGTATGTCTGTAGTCAAATCCAAATATGTTTTTCGGCGTTTTGAGGAAAGCAGAATTTTTTATAAAGAATAACTTTTTTTCTGTAAAATCCATATTAAAAAAGTTTTTCCCCTTTGTAACCGCATCCCTGGACAACCTGTATATTTAAATAATTCAATTAAATATATAAATTATTTTATTACTTGAGAAAATTACAAAGTGCAATTTAAAATAAATTATTGTAAATTTTAAGATATATTTAAGGTATATGCGGGGTGTCCCCGAAAGGTCTGTACAAAATAATAACACATATTCCTGAGGCCAAAATAATTTGTTGTGAATTTTTACTTTGATTTAATTAAAATTTCTA